>RCUC01154347.1:0-105573 GCA_003697995.1 Taxidea taxus jeffersonii
GAAGCTCTGGGAGACTCAGTGTCCTGCTGTCTCTTTCATCCTCCTCCTTCCTCACACACCAAATCCCCTAGTCTCCCCAAGGGTTGACTTGGGTGGTTATCTTTTAATTCTGAAAATTCTAGTAATTTTCGTGATCATTTCTTGAATATCCACAACACTGCTTTTCTGGGAATCTGAACCACTCTGATTTAGTGGCCAGATTTCTATACATCCAATCAGTACAGGTCATCCCATCTCACTGATGGGTGGTTTCTTGAAGAGTGCCATAGCCTTAGATAAATGCAGAGAAGATAGAAGCTTAATTTTTACATAAGAATCTTTGGAGATAGACTATCTCTGGGCTCCAGCCCCCTCCTGCTGCTTACTAGTTGTTGACCTTGGCTAAGTGCCTCAGCTTCCCTTAGCTTCGTATATACATAGGGGATACAAGTATCTGCCTTTCGGAGTTTTTGTGGGACATGTATGAGGAATTTGAAGACTTAGTAAAGTGGGTGAACATAATAGTAAACACACAATCTCTGTTATTTCTCTTCTACCGAGATTCACTAATGTTTTGCATAAGAGACTTTTTTAAAAGATGTTATTTATTTGAGAGACAGAGGGAGCATGAGCAGGGAGGAGGGACAGAAAGAGAGGGAGAAGCAGACTCCCCACTGAACAGGAAGCCAGACTTGGAGCTCAATCCCAGGACTCCAAGTTCACAACCTGAGCTGAAGGTAGATGCTTGATTGACCCAGCCACCCAGGATCCCCTTGCATAAGAGACTTTTGAAACTGGGAAAAAAAAAAACAACCCAAAAATCAAAAAAAACTTTTGAAACTGTATGAATCTACTCAAACTCTTTAGTGCCCACTATACTCTGTCTTGTCTTCCCACATAAACTAGAGATAATTACCATTTCAAAAAACCATACACATTATAATGGAACACATTTTAAAGGCATCACTTGTGGTTCATCAATGGATTTGGCATTCCAGAATCAGTAACGCTCATAATATCTGTCTTTCAAGAGTCTGTTCATCCCCAAAATGTAAATGAGTGTTAAGAAAGGAGGGAGTACCATTCTCTTGCTATGAGGAAAAACAGGCGAGGCCAGGAAGGCAGCTAGCCTCTTCGGAACTGGGACAATTACTCAGACCACTGCCTCCGAGACTAAAGAGGGTCCTTTGGTCTGTTTCACAGGATGTAGACCAGGTTGTACCGAGTCCTTTGACACCTCCCATAGAACTATGCCAGCTGTGAAGTCGTGGTGGCTTCACAGGGCCTGGACCGGAGACGCCTGTGTTTGGACGACCTGTAAAATAAGTCTTCTGCAGAGAGAACACTCTCAGTTTAATAGGGATCTAAATGATTTTAGCAATAATGACCACATTGGAGCAGTTACTGCAATAGGGATTACTTGAAACAAAACAAAACAAAAAGGAAAAGGGTGTGAACGCCACCTTCCCGTGGACATTGAATAAATCCCTCATTCTCATTTCCAGATACAAAGTATAGACAGCCCTTCCCAACTTCGCTCAGAGCTGCCGAGTGGTGGAGGAAGAAGAGATCGATGTCATGATGAGGCAAACACTATAGAATTCTCCCATTAGGGCTCTGATCAAAGAATCCTAACAACGCAGGCAGTTTTTCCCATTTAGGAGGGGAGGGTCAACATTTACCTTTTCAGATCTTGGCACAGAATAATGCTGAAGAAGCCCAGATACTTAATCTCTATTAAAGAAGTTCTTCCTCAGTGCTTACAAGAAGAACTCTTCCAAACATTAGCAAAATAATCAAAGTCGGGCTGCTCACATAAGGGTCAGCCTACTTTGCTGATGACCCTCCCCTCTGTTGCCAAACAGGCAATTGATTGAATTTCTCTGGCCTGGAGATAAAGAAGCCAGCCGTTCTGACCATCATCAGAAAGGATTCCACCTTTTTGGACTCTTACCGGGGCTGACTCTGCAGCGTGTCAGTATGAAGGCAATGTGGCAAGTCCTTGTAAGAGGCTGACTTAAGCGGTTAGCTGAGCTTGATAAAAGCTTTTCCTGGCGAAGAAGGTGATAAACCTGGCGGGCTAATCTGCAGATGAAAGGAGGTGGCCTTCAGTGATATCATTTATACTGTTTGACCCCAAGTGCTACCAATGCAACAGAAACGGTCAGCAGCTGATTCAGCCCTTCCACCTTCAGAAGGCAAGTCTTCTCGCCCTGGCATCTTAAAAGGACTAAGGGGTGCCAGGGATCAGGCTGATGGAGGGAGGCATCCAACCAGATTTGCTCTTTCTCCATGGAGAATGGAAGAACTAAGACCCTGAATTCACCACCAGGCAATCTGCGCCCGTTCACGGAAGTTTCCTGTACCAGCTTCTCACCAGGTCCTACAGATCCAGATGGACAAGATGGTCGTGGCTGGTGCCAGAGACAAAAATGCAAATGAATCAACACAAAACTATATACGGGTAATAACTTAGAATCTGTTGGAAATAGGAGGGAGCCATAAGGAGCTAGGTAAACCTTCCGAGAGAAAACCATACTCATAATGAGTCTTGATGGGTAAACAAGAATTGGTGAAGCAGAAAATCAAACTTTGGGCAGAGTTCCGAGGGATACAAAAATATATAAGATTTGATGCCTGCAAGAGTTCTCAGTCTTGTCTTAGGAAAAGATAGATACGGTTATCAAGAAGAATATTGTGCCTCCTGACTGCAAGGCACCCAACTAGTATTTGTTGAATGCATGAATGAATGTATGAATGAAATGTGATAAATACTCTCATGGAGGGACCCACAATTTCTCTGGGAGCACAAACAGAGCAACTGATTCTGGTTGGAATTAGAAGTTATGACATTTGAATAGGTCCTTGATGGATGAAGAGGCATTGTCTAGCTCATAGGGAAGGAGCAGGGTTTTGGGGTAGTGAGCAACTCATGAACAAAGACAAGCATCTGTTCAAGGAATAACAAGTGGTCTTAGGCACCTAGAGCCAAGGTTCATGGCTGGGAATGTCTAAGCTGAAGCTAGAGAGATGGGTTGGGGCCAGACTGCCCCAGGGTCATGAGCCATGCTGGAGTCCTGAGACGGTATTTTGCAAGGACCGTGCAGCCATGCTTGGCACAGTGGGGAGATCATTCACACGGCTAGAAGTTACTGTACAGAGTGCCATTTCAGGATCTGCGAACAAAAAGGATTCAGTCCCTGCTGTCATCAAGTTTGTGTGTGCCAGCTAAAGCTCTTTCCAGCTGGGGGGTTTGGGAAAATTATATTAAACTCCATAGACTTCCAGCCCACTGTTAAAATACAGAAAGGCATAGGAGGCCTGCACAAAGTAGGTCCTCAGTAAATATGTTAGGTGACTGATCAATATTAATTACCAATTATGTCTGAAAAAGCACATTATTCTGTTTCCAGTATTGTAACCCTAGCTCAAATGCGATACCTTTTATGATCTCTTTTCTAGTGATGCTAACCTAGGTGTTTTTCTGAAAACAGCTCTCCCACCCTCACACGGCTCCCTACTAGAATATTATGATGTCCACATTTTCTTACCCAAAGGGCAGAGCTTGGCTACATTCAGCTTAAATCCAAGTCTGAAAGTTTGCTCTCCTTCCAAATGACTGTAGCTGACACAGATACCATTAACTGGAAGTCTATAATGTCGCAATGGTGGCAGCCACTTTACAGATATTAAAGCAACCTTATTGAATACCATTTACCACTGTGTCTCTAGGACCCAGCATAGTGCTTATCACATAACAGATGTTACATAAGTATTTGAATAAATGAGTCTCAAAAAAGTCAGAAAATATCCCCAAGTTCACATAGAAAATCTGCAGAAAAGAATTTGAAAATAAGAATGTCCAAGAACACGACCCATGTTACCTCCCACTCATGCATGAATATAGGGTCCTTCTTATTATGAAATCTGGAAGAAAACCCCAAGCCTTAAGACTGATCATACAAAGCCCAGAGGAGTTAGGACAGAACAGGGCCTTTGTCTGAAGCCAACAGGGAGAAACCAGTTCTGGGATTCTGGTAGCTTAGAGGCAGATCTTTGAAGAGCATTTTGGAGTAAAGCAAGACAGTCAATGACATGACAAGCATGTACATAAGCAGCAGTGAAGGATAAAAGTCTGTATTACTTGTAAAGTGACATCATAGAACAAATCAGCAAGGAACAAGAACAACATAGGAGGCTTTAAAAAAAGAAAGTATAATATGGAGAATGAAAGAAGAGAAATCCTTCAGGAGGAGAAACCGAAAATTGACATCAGAGTTCATCTATTCATGCCTACATTCCATATGGAGTAAAACGCACCCAGCTCAGTCACTCCCAACTCATTTTGTTTCCATCTCATAAAATCCCTAGTTAAGAACACCTGTAGATGCCCAGAGTGAACAGATCAAGGTAAGCAGATCCTTGGAGGAATATGGGGAGTTTTTTTGTTTGTTTTGCTTTTAAGGAATGTTTTAATACAGATTACTTTTGCTTCTGAAGATTCAACACACTGCAATACAGCCATTACAGAGTTGTTGAGAGGATTAAAACAGCTTGTGAAGAACTAATTCCAACATAGTAGGTACTCAAGACATGTTCCTTTTTCCTTCTTGCCCAGCAATTTTAAATTCAGTATCTTCCTCCTCCTCTACGAGCAGTTTGGGTGTGTGAACTGATGAGCTCCCATACAAACTATTACATGTGGCTTATATGGTCAGAATCCTTTAGCACCCTGGTCAGGTTCTCTGTTACATTTTGTCCTCTTTCTCCTTTGCCCTAAGATACCTTAGCTTGCTTTCTGCTCTGGATTCGTCATCACCTCTCCTCCATCCTTGGCAGTTTCTTTGCCTGCAAAAGCATTTGTTCCCTGGAGACTGGTTCCAAGTAAGACTCTACAGTTGAAACTGATTGTTTACTATTCCATAAGCATGCCCAACTTCGACCTGTGTTCCATGTCCTTGCCCCAAACTATTTCCTCATCAATTGAAATGTCCCCTGCTCATAATGCTGCTCCAATCTTGCCACCTAAATTTCTGCCTATACTTCAGAGCTCAGTCAACTCTCATGTTTGCTAAAAAAAAAAGTTCTCCCTCCTCTGAAGGACGCATGTAATATTGCTTGCCCATTCCATTCATAGAACAATTAATTCTGTGCTAGCCAATATAATTTATTCTTGTGTGTAAATATGCCACACTTCCCTATCTTGCTCTGGATTGTCAATTCCTTGCAAGTAAAAATTGGATTTTACAACAATTTGTATTTCCTGGCAGTCCTTGGCATTTGATGCATGTAATACTTACTCAGTTGACCGTCAATAAATAGCTCTGGCATCAATCGATGCACACCATCCAAATGACTTCACTTGGAACCAGGAACCAGCTACAGCAAGGCTTGGAACAACATCAAAGGTTAAACGTGTCAGGCACCTCGGAGCCTCTACCATCTTACTGCCATATTCTTATCCCCAGGGATGTCAGGAATTGGTTAAATAAGCACATCTATAGATTAGGAGGGAAGTTTTAACTAAAAATCTGTATCTGAGTCAGAAGTGCATATACAGTTGAAGTCATGAGAGTAGAAAATATCTAGACTGTATAGAGAATAAGAAAAGAGACAGAACTAGGACATCAGTATTTAAGAAGCATGAATATTTAAGCCTATGAGTTTAAAAATTATAGCTGAGGGATGCCTGGGTGGCTCAGTCATTAAGCCTCTGCCTTCGGGTCAGGTCATGATCCCAGGGTCCTGGAATCGAGTCCCGAATCAGGTTCCTTGCTCAGGGGGAGTCTGCTCTGCCATTTCCCCTGCTTGTGCTGTCTCCCTCTCTGAAAAAATAAATAAATAAAATCTTTCAAAAAATAAATAAAAAAATAAAATAAAATATAGCCAAGGAGGGGTACATAAACCATAAAGAGCCAGTGTTGATACGGAAAACAAGAGAACAGAAACTTTCAAGAAAGAGGGAAGTTCAATAGAAACTTTTCTGCAGAAAAGTAAATTTAAGACTAGAAGTTATTAGCTTTAGTAACGTGGAGGTCAAATTGGTGACTTTGACAGGAAAATACAAACAATGAACAAAGATAAACTACCTGATTTCAAGATTTACTCTAAAGCTACAGTAATATGTTATTACAATGATAGATTAGTGGAAAGAAGAAAGCTTAACAACAGATCTACCTGATTGACTTTCAACAAAGGCACCAAGGTCATTCATGGGGAAAAGATATATTTTTGTAACAAACTGTGGTGGCACACCTGGTTATCTGTATGGGGGGAAAATGTTCCTCAATCATTACCTTATACCATATGCAAAAATTAACTTGAAATGAATCACAGACCAAAATATAAGAGGTAAAAAAAACAAAACATTAAACTTGTAGAAGAAAACAGGAAAATTATTTGGGACACTAGGTTAGACAAAGATATCTTAAATATGCCAAGGAAACATATATTAATAAAATAAACATCAAAATTTAAAACATTTCACTCTTTGAAACACACAGTTAAAATGAAAAGAAAAGTCAGAGTCAGACAAAGATTTATAAAACACATCTAACAAGGGGCTTATAGCTGGAAAAAATAAAGAATACTTATAATTTAATAACATGAAGACAACCCAATTAAATTTGGCCAGAAAAAACTGGGATTTCTCAAAAGAGGATATATGAATGGCCCGTATGTACATAAGATTCTTCATGTCACCAGTTTTCAGGGAAATGCAAATAACGCCACAAGGAGATATCCCTGCATGCCTACTAGAATGGCTAAAATGAGAAAGATTGACAATATTATGTTTTGGTGATGATGTAAGGTAATTGGAACCTCCACATACTACTGGTGGGAACACAAAATGATTCTATCTATGCCCTTGGAAAAGAGTGTGGCAGTATGTGAAAAAATTAAACATATGCTGACTATATGAACCAGCAACCTTGGATAAACATCTATCCAAGAGAAATGAAAATGTATGTCCACCTGAAGGCCTGTGTCTAAGTATTCATGGTTATATTTTCATATAACCCAAATGTAAAAACAATCTTATTTTTCATCAACTGATAAAAAAAGAATTACAGTATATTAAAACTATGTCATACTATTCTGCAATGAAAAGGAGCAGAGTATTAATATACACAACATAGATAAGTCCTAAAAACATGTGCTAGGTAGAAAGCCAACACAAAGACTCCCTACTGAATGGTCCCATTTATAGAAATTCTAGAAAAGGCAGACATCATGAAGGAAGGTCTATCAGCTGTTGTCTGGGATCAAGGTAATCTGAGAGGGTTAATTGCAAAGAAACATAAAGAAACGAGGGTGAAGGGACTTTTCTATATCTTGATTATGGTGGAGTTTATACAGCTCTACACAATTACTGAAATTCACCTAACTTTACATTTACAATGAGTGGATTTTATTGTATGTAAACTATACTTCAATAAAGGGGAAAAAAAGTCAGTAAAGTTAAAAAGGAATTGAGTCCTTAGCTATATTTCTGAGGACATAATCAAGATATTTAGCATGGTGTTTGGGATCAAGTGAGCAGTCCAGAATAAAACCAATTAGTCCAGAGTAAAATTTCATCCTCATCTACAGTGTGTAGTACCAGGTTGTGCAACTGTTAACAGAACTCAGAGCTGTACACACATCTGTGCAGTAAGGTCAAAATGTAGTTCCTTGAAAAATTTTAAAAAGTTCATTGTATGAGCATATGGGGGCGCCTGGCTGGTTCAGAGGAGCGTGTGACTCTTGATTTGGGGGGTTGTGAGTTCGAGCTCCTGTGGTGCATTAAATAAATACAACTTTAATAAATGTACCTTTTATGGGCACTTAAAACTGAGATTACTGAACTATGTGAGTGCTAGCTTAAACTTGAAACTTTTTTTTCCCAAAGAAATGCCATTCTTGGGGTGCCTGGGTATCTCTGGGTTAAAGCCTCTGCCTTCAGCTCAGGTCATGATCCCAGGGTCCTGGGATCAAGCCCCCCATCGGGCTCTCTTCTCACTGGGGAGCCTTGTGATATCTGTCAAATAAATAAATAAAATCTTTTAAAAAATGCCATTCTTGGTAGACATACTGTCAAGTTTTTCTAATGTAAGATCTTTGAAGCAAATGTACTATTTTCATATGTAGATTCATGTCATTTATAGTCATTCTAAGCTATTTAAGGACATTTAGGGGATTCTTAAAAGGAAGCTTACACCAAAATCAAATGTGTTCAAGAGACACTCAAACGATTTGGCTCACATTCCATAGTTTAGATGGCCTTAGGGAATCAAAAATGTCTCAACAGTCAAAATCTAACATGATGTTCACATAAATTACACACCACTAGGCGACTGTGCAAAGATATACATGCGGTGACACTGGAGTCATTAAAGAGCAAAACAGATCGTATTTATTGATATGGAGTAATTTCTAAAATACATTAATATTCTGGTACAGAACACCTCTGGAAGGATCTACAGGAAATTAGACACTGTGCTTGCCTTTAGATGCAAGAATTGTGCTCTGGTCATTAGACTAGAAAGGGCATTGACTTTTTCATTCTCTGTTTTTTGTACTAGTTTACCTTTTTATTAACTATATGAAAATCCTACCTTAAAAAATAAGTAATTTAAAAATAACCACTGATTTAAACATATCAAATATATGTGAGATAGATGTATCATTCAATTAGGGTAGGTGGAATCCTTGAGAGGACTGATTGCATTTATTTAGGGTTCCTCTTGCCTAGAAATTTATACATAAGTTCTACAAACACGACACTTCTCTGAAAGTTAAACTTGATTCAAAGCATTTTATTTTTTTTAAAGATTTTATTTATTTATTTGTCAGAGAGAGAGTGCAGGAGCGAGCACAGGCAGACAGAATGGCAGGCAGAGGCAGAGGGAGAAGCAGGCTCCCTGCTGAGCAAGGAGCCCCATGTGGGACTCTATCCCAGGATGCTGGGATCATGACCTGAGCAGAAGGCAGCTGCTTAACCAACTGAGCCACCCAGGAGTCCCGATTCAAAGCATTTTATATGTTTTTAGTGAAATGTTGAAAAACCAAAATTATAATTTCAGAAAAAGCACAAAAATCCAGAATATTTCAAATTTAAATCTAATTATAAAATATGACATAATGTTGGGGGCGCCTGGGTGGCTCAGTGGGTTAAAGCCTCTGCCTTCAGCTCAGGTCATGATCCCAGGGTCCTGGGATCAAGCCCCACATCGGGGGTCTCTGCTCCGTGGGGAGCCTGCTTCCTCCTCTCTGTGATCTCTGTCTGCCAAATAAATAAATAAAATCTTTAAAGTATGGCATAATGTAATAAATGCTAAATTAATAAACAAAAGCTTCATAGCCAATCTTGGGAAAATCTCTTCACTACTCTGGACTTGTTTTCTATAAAACAATAAAATAATAATGGCACTGCATATGTGGGAGAGGTGGGAGTACAAACATTTTAGATATTAAGGAGTTTGGACAGGTAAAATTCTCTGTAATTTTTTTATTTTTAAAAGTTTTATTGTGATATGATTCACATACCATAGAATTTATCTATTTAAATTGCACAATTCAACAGTTTGAATAAATTGCAGTTTTGCAACCATCAACACAATCAACTCGAGAACATTTTCCTCATCCACCCACTCCCCCCAAAGAACCATCCCATTAGAAGTCATTTTCCCTTCTCCCTCCTCAACCTCCCCTCCTCTGCCCCAACTCCCATAGTCCTTGGCAACCATGAGTCTACTTCCTGCTTCTATATAAATTTACTTATTTGGAACTTTTTACATAAATTGAATCATATATGTAATCTTTCCAAATGGCCTCTCACTTGCCTGCTTTCGAGGTACATCATACTGTAACAGGTTATCAGTACTTCCTTTCCTTTTTATTGCCAATATTCCACTGTATTGATATACCACATTTTGCTTATTCATTCACCAGTTGATGGACATTTGGATTGCTTCCACTTTGGGGCTATGAATATTTGTGTAAAAGTTTTTGGATGAATATATGTCTTCATTTCTCTTGGGTGTTTTTGGGAATGGATCTGCTGGATCATATGGTAACTATGTTTAACCATTTGAGGAATCACCTATTTCCAAAACGGGTGTCCCATTTTACATTCCAATCAGTAGGGTATTTCTGGTATGCAACTTTCTCCATATCCTCACCAACACTTGTCTTTATGACTCTGTCTGGCTGTCCTATTGGGTGTAAAGGAGTATCTCACTGTGATTTTGATTTGTATTTTTCTGATAAATAATGAATTTGAGTTTTTTTTCCATGTGTTTTTTGGCCCTTTGTACATCTTTTCTGGAGAAATGTTTACTCAGATATTTTATTCATTTATTATTATTGTGTTGTAAGAGCTTTTTAGACATGTGTCTCTATTCAAGAGTCCATTATCACATTGATCATTTAAAAATATTTTCTACTCTTTAATGGTTGTCTCTTCATTTTGACAGTATCCTCTGAAACACAAAAGTTGTTAGTTTTGATGAAGTACAATGTATTTACTTTTGTTGTCTAAGCTTTTGGTGTCTTATCTAAGAAATTATGGCTTAATCCGAAGTCACAAAGATTTATGTCCATGTTTTCTTCTAAGAATTTATAGTTTGCAACCAGATCTTTGATCCATTTTGAGTTAATTCTGCATATTGTACGAGGTAGTGTTCAAAATTCATCCTCTTGCATACAGATGAGTTGTGTTGGTACTCTGGTTGAAAATCAACTGAACATAAATGTTAGAGCATATATCTTTTCCCTCAAGTCTATCCCATTGATCTATATGTGTACCTTGATGCCACTACAACATATTCTTCATTACTGAAAACTTGTAGTAAGTTTTGAAATCAGAATCAGGAGAGGCAAGTCCTCCCACATTTTTGTTTTTAAGATTGTTTTGCCTATTTTCTGTCCCTTAATTTTCCATAACCATTATAGAATCAGCCTGTCCATTTGTGCAAAGAAATCAGCTAAAACTGATGTAGATGGCCTTGACTCTAAAAATTAGTTTGGGAAATATCTTAATATCAAGTTGTCTGATCCAGAAACATGGGATGTCTTTCCATTTATTTAGGTTTTCTTTCTTTCAACAATATTTTGTAGTTTTCAGAGTGTACATTTTGCACTTCTTTCGTTAAACTTCTTCCAAAGTATTTTATCCTTTTTGATGCTATTGTGAACAGAATTTTAATTTCATTTAGTATTATTCACTGTAGATGTAAGAAATATAATTGATGTTTGTATATTGATCTTGCAACCTGCAACCTTGCTGAATCATTTATTAGTTCTCATAGTTTCTAGTAGATTTGAAAGAATTTTGTATATAAATACCTTGTCATCTGCAAATAGCATGTTTTACTTTTTACTTTCCAGTCTGGTTACCCTAGACTTTTTGAATGTTAAATAAACTACTGCAAATGTTAATATTTAGAGTTATTGAAGTCAACATAGTACAAAAATCTTTTAAAAAGAAAAGAAAAAAAGTGCTACGGAAAAAAATGAAAACTGAAAAGCCAATAAATTAGGGGGCAAGAATTCTGGTTCCCACACGATTATTAATTAGTTGTGTGATCCTGAGCAAATTTCTAAGTCTTTTATCATTATATATTCTATATTGAAAATCTTCCATTTGGCATACCTGTGATTTCTTTCTGGTGTTAAGGTAAGAAAAAGCTTTCCTCAAGTTTTTCAGCCATTACAACTATAATTTTTACTGATTATACTGAGATCTTCCTCCTTTTCCATTTTTGCCCTTCACAAAGAGAATAAGGTTACCAACACTGGAAGAGCACACTAACTGTATCTTCATATTGAGAGAAAATAAAACTCTCAGGAAAGGCACAACAGAAGACACTGAGGGAGTGTAGGCAATTACAAAGAATTATCCTCATAGTAACAAGCTTAACTATAAATGAAAACTTTAGAGGTTTGTGGAAGAAATGAACAAAAGTGAGCAAATGGATGAAACATTTACTCTAGTACTATACTAACATTTAAAAACTTTAAAGAAAAATTAATAAAGATATAAAAAAATGGCAAAAGTATGTTTTTAAGTATACATTATCCATACACAAGGATCATCTTTTAAAACCAAAGTTTTAGACAACATTTTTAATTATAAATTTAATTAAAATGGAAAAGGTGTCTCATGATACACAGAACCACATTACATTTTTATGCCAAATGTAGAGATCCTGCCTCTGCTAGTGCTGATGGTCCTAAAATACTAAGTCATACTTAAATATTTTTAATTCCAAGAATTTTTAATTTCAAGAATTTAATTTCAAATTTTCAATTTCAAGAATTTTGTAACCTTAGTTTTAATCTTTGCCTTAAAGGAAGAGGACTATCCAGAGAAGTTCCAGAGTCACCTCTATCCTTATGATGCTGTAGAAAACTCAGAGAACCTTTAGATGCATCTGGGAAACAGTCCTCTTCATTTCCAGCCGTTTTATAAGCCTGGACACACTGTTCAGTTTCTTCAATATATATTTTAGAGTTATTCAACTTGTTGGCATCATCTCTCTTGAATGGGGCTGGGTTATGCTGCTGAGAACTAGGCCTCGTTTTCTGAGTTGTGTTTTTAGCTTTCTCAAACACTGGGACACTCTCTTCATCAGAGGAATGTCTGTTAAGGCAAACGCTCTTCTTCATTACAGTTTTCCGAGTGGCTTGCACATCACCTTTTCTACTATGATCTAAAGCAGTATTTGATGGTCCAAGTCTAACACTGGAGGTCTTTACTATTTGGTTGTTGACAGAGTAAGATTTAGAAGAATTCATTTTATAGTTTTCTTGAAATAGCTGATCTCCTTTTAGAACTTTAGATTGTCTAGATTCATTTTGCAAATGAATTCCTAGAAGATCCTTTGAAGGATGTGATGGACAATCAGAACCACTTTTAGCAATAAAAGGTTCTTTTATGGTACCCAGGGATGGAGTTTTCAGGTCAACATTTGGTTGTGCATTATTCTGAGGATAGGATGATTTTATACGTATTCGTTCCTTTAAAGGCAAATCCTGAAGATGTAAATGAGTAATGCCAGAAAGTAGATGCTCTTCAGGATTAGTCTTTTGAAGATCCTGATCCAACACTTTATTAATGTTTGTGGTACCCCATTCTGATTCACATGATAATTCTTCTGGGAAATTTTTAAAATTTTCAGGGATGGCTGTTTCAAGTTCCGATTTTAAACCATGAGAGGAAGTGTTCCTTGGAATAGCTGGCGAATTACTAAAAGAAGTACCTTCCCAGTCAATGGTGCTTAATTGTAGATCAGCAGTTGCTGATATGTTATGGGATGAGGTACTAGGTTGACTAGCTTCTGGAATTAGAGACTTACTGACAGCCGTAACTTGCTGCATAGCCAAAGGTCTTGGAGAAGACATTAAATGCTCTTGTGTATTCAAACACAGAGTATCTTCAGGTAAAATCAAACTATTCAATGATGCAGAAATAGATTTCTGGGGTAATGCACAATCCAAATTTAACTTGGAATTCTGCATAGAAAAGACTTCACATGTGGGGTTTAAAGCCATCTGTAACTGGAAACTCATCACATTATCTGATTCTGGCCAACCGTTTTCTTTAGACTTAATTTTCATGCCTGAAAAGAAAAAAAGACAATACTATTAAAATCTAGTTTATTTTCCTTAACTTGTGTAAACAAACAGAGAGTCCAGATCAGAAATCTTCTGTATGAGTAATTTTTATTTTTGTCTTTCCTGTCTCAGTGCATTCCTGGAAACTGTTATAATAACAACATAATTCTTAATAAAATATTATAAAATATTTTCTTTTGGAAACAGGGTTATAATTGAATTTATTTTTCTCATCAAGTTCTAGGAAATACAGAAAATGTGTTTGTAATTCAAAACATGTTATGTGTACTAGTTGCTCAACAAGCAATATCTTAACTTGGTTAAGTTAGCAGACACAGAGCAGAATGGTTTACTCGTGGCTTTAAAAAAGACAAAGAAGGACTCTGGGGTTCATGATCTGACCCAACCTGGTGGGTTAAAGCCTCCTTCTGCTCAGGTCATGATCCCAGGGTCCTGGGATAGAGCCCCGCATCCAGCTCTCTGCTCAGCGGGGAGCCTGCTTCCTCTTCTCTCTCTGCCTGCCTCTCTGCCTACTTGTGATCTCGATCTCTCTGTGTTAAATAAATAAAGCAAATAAAAAAAAAAAAAAGGCAAAGAAGCAAGAGGAAATGCCTAACACTTGATTTTATAGAACTTTCAGCAAAATTTGGGCAAGATAAGATTCCAATAGAATAGGTAACTCTTCTGTGACATTTGGGTGCGGCACAAATAGCTATTAAATGCGATACTTACTTTTTTGTTTCTTCCCTTTCAGTGCTAAGTTTTGTTTTTGATAAACAGCAACAATCTCAGGATAAGCTGCTTCAAACAATGATTCTTCTTCTATTGTTCGTAGAACCAATTCTCCATGTTTATCCTCCATAGCATAATGTTCTAAAAGATCAAAAATACAGCAAAAACAGCATTAATTGCAGATTTATAAATTTCAATTTTTCTAGGTAAAATTAGTTTACTAGGTAAGCAAAGTCATGTGCAATTTGATAATTCATTACAGATCTTGCTTTACAACATCTCTGTTTTAATACTAGTTGATACTAGTTGATAATGCTAGGTAATACTGTTGATACTAGTTCACTGTTTTAATACTTGTTGCTACTAGTATAGAATTGATTTTCTTCTGCCTGGCAAGACCTAGAAAAAGAGTCCTTTCAAAATGAGAACTTTAAATTCTCTTGATCTAAAGATGGTACCTACAGGATAGAACACTTTGCTTAGTTAGATAAGGTTGGTTGCTTTTAATTTAGTATAATGAGTGTTAAAATTCCAGATAAAGATTGGGAATAAACAGTTTCTTAGAACTCCAACATTAACTTTCTTTAGTGATGGTTCCTCAAAAGAACCACTGAATTGAGGATACATCGAGGCTCACTGGACTCATAAGCAGCTACTAAATGAAAATGAGAATGCTTGTATGTAAATTTGTAATGTGGTATATAAATAGACTAGATCCTTATGTTTATCCTACATATGGGAAAAATCGCATGAGAAGCTGCATTATAATGAAATATTAGTGTGTGAGTTTAAAGTACAAAAAATGGAAACAGATTAACTTAAAAACAGTGTTTCATAGTTAAACTGGCTAAGAGTACATTTTCTCCCTTAAGAAATAGCACCCACAAAGGACGATGCTCTCTTCTTTTCTAATAGATTTTTTTTATTTGACAGAGAAAAAGAGAGAAAAAGCAGAAGTAGGGGGAGTGGCAGAGGTAGAGGGGGAAGAATGCTCCCCACTGAGCAGGGAGCCTGACATGGGGCTCGATCCTATGACTTTGGGGATCATGATCTGACCCAAAGGTAGACGCTTACCCGACTGAGCCACCCTGGCGCCCCTGACAATGCTCAGTCCTGAACAGAGATGCACTACCAAATTGGGTTAATGTGATTTTCTTTCCTAAAAATATACTACAGTTGGTGGAACTGTTGCTAAACATCCCCCAAATTCTTCAGCTTTCTGTTTTCTTAGTATTGCTTAGAATGGTTTATCGAATTCCATATAATTTCATTCTTCAAAATTACCTGTAACTTAAACTTTGACAAATCTACAGCCTCACTCATTCACATATTTACAAGATCTAATTTCAAAGGCAAATAAAAATGAATTTGGAATTACTTTCCATTTTAAATGATCTGTGCTTTCCTTGCCTTCAGTTTGGGAGCTAATTCATAGTTCACTGCATTTTTGCCTGCAGCAAAATAAGAGTAATCTGACAACTAAATTCTCATGAAAACGAAACAGAGTAAAGAAAGGAGAACATTTGCAGCAACATTTTCTTCAGAAATATGGACCAAAACTACTTCCATATTACATGCTTAAACATTAATTACAATAGAAATGTCAATGTAAGATATGAAGATAAAATTAAAGTTTTTAATATTTACTATTAGTCAAAACTTAACTACAAATCAACCCTCAGTGCATGTAATTATGTCTCTCCCCGCCCCCCAAGAAGAGAATAAGGTTACCAACACGTTTTACATAGTATATCATATCTGCTAAACATATATGGTTAAATGTTACAAACTCTGCTTAGAGTAAATACATACCAGGCCTTTCCCATTCTATTTCAAAGCAATGAATTCCATTTCTTTTCCGTGTCTTAACGATTCTGAAAAACAAATTCTTCCAATGAGGGCTAACTGCAGAAGTTATTTTGAAATTTTCAATTTGTAGACTGAATTATTAAATTTTCATTGACTTCTGTTCTATTTTTATAATATTCTAAAAATACTTACAGAATTATGGCATAGTTATTCTTTTGAATAGTTTATTCAAAAGATAATTTTATTGTTAGGTGCACAGAGTTGATAATGGTAATATCCTATCAGTAGATTTCATTACTAATATTATTGTGTAATTTTATTCTGCACAAGCCCTATAAATAGTAGAATATTGATAAATTCTGTTTGTTCATCCTATATAATGCCTTTTAATAGATGAGTTTAATCCACTTCTATTTATTGTGATCTTTGGTCTTACTGCTTTTATACAATTTATTTTGTGTTTTCTGTCATCCAACTTTTTCTTTGCTATGTCCCCCTTCCTCCTTCCTGTACTCTTTTAGTTTGACAGTCTTACTTTCCTATTTTATGTATTGGTTTCAAAGATAAGAGATTGCACTTCTGGTGTTTTAGTGGTTACCGTTCATTGTTTACATGCATACCCTGGAAGTTTTAGTTTATTATCATCATTGTATATTAATCATCAAACATTATGCAGCTATTTATATATGTATTTTTCCAGTTAGTTTATTAAATGAGCAAAATACATTTTATTCATTTCTCTTTATTGGTTGACTGCTGTTTTTTGTTATCTACATTATCTCTCTGGGTTCATTTTTCTTCTGGCTTAGGTATCCCCTTAAAGAGTGCTTTTCTTTTTTATAAGATTTTATTTATTTATTTGACAGACAGAGATCACAAGTAGGCAGAGACAGGCAAAGAGGGGGAAGCAGGCTCCCCGCTGAGCAGAGAGCCAGATGGGATGCGGGGCTCAATCCAAGGACCCTGGGATCATGACTTGAGCCGAAGGCAGAGGCCTTAACCCACTGAGCCACCCAGGTGCCCCTAAGAGTGCTTTTAATGAAGATCCGTGATTTATTCACCAACCAGTAAATAAAGCTTAAATGATGTTTAGGCTGCCAATTATTTTTACTCAAAGCTTTGAAACGTGACTCTAGCATTCTGTCATGAAAAATGTATGCTATCAGATTGTCATTCCTTTGTAGTTTATCATTTTTCTTTGATACTTCCTCTCCAACTTTTAGTTTGTAAGTTTTTAAACCTTTAGAAATGCTTCAAGAATGGCACAATTAATACTCATATACCTTTTGTTGAGTTTTACTAATTCCCAGTTCCTGTGACTCCACTTTACATTTTTGTTCCCTTTCTGGTTCACTGAAATAGTTCTATGGTTAAGCTTGGCTATATCATTTTATATTTATTTCTTTTAATAATCTGTTGTTGTTACTATTTGAAGCAAAAAGTATGTGAAGACACGAACTTACTGTTATCTTGAATGTAAACCCTGAATAAACTTTGAATATTTCATTCTAGACCTTTACTCCATTTTTATATAACAAAGAGCTATATATCCCACTACTAAAAGTGTTAAGATTATTAAAGGTATTAATAAGATTATTATATAGAACATAAGATACTCAAATGGAAACACAGAGACTTCTTTGTACAATTCTTCATATTACCGAATTGGCTGTAGTTGATCAGAATTCCTTCTACCAAGCTTTCTTTCTGTCATGTCATAGTGGGTCAAAAGCACTAACAATTTCTCACATGCATAGTGATCGGGCCATTCCATTTTTTCAAGAGTAAATCTCTGTAAATACAAAACAAATAAAACAAGATTTCGTTATCTCTAGAGACAAACAGCCCTCTCAAGTAATATCATTTTTTTTCTTACAGAATTAACATTAATTAAAATAGTATCAATGAGAATATTCCCAGAAAGAACAATAAGCCTCCTAAGGAGGCAATGTTGCATAAGGAGTAAGTGTGAGACTCGTCAGTTTGAACCCCAGTATGATTATTTCCAAGATGTTGGGTAAATTATTTAATTTCTTCTAGCCTCAGGATTTCCATCATAAAATATTCCCAACTCAGAGATTATAAAGATGAAGTGAGGTTACATGTAATGTGTTAAATATGACAGCAAATTTTAAGGTTCAATAAATGCTGGTTGCATTAGTATTACTGTTGTTGGTAGGGATAGGCAACAAGTACTTACAATTTTTGGAACTACTCTGTTTCCCTAGCCACTATATTAGGGGTTACTATAAATAATCTCATTTAATCTTCATAGTGACTTCATAAAATAGGTAGTATTCTTTCTCTTTTGAGGATAACACATATACAAGATCACATAGTAAGTGCCAGATGGTCCAAACTTAAAGTTAGTTCACTGATTAAAAATCCCAATGCCGACATAACATAATGTATAAACTTATCAAATCACCAAGTTGTACACCTGAGACTAACGTAATCTCATGTGTCAACTATACCAAAAAAAAAAAAATTTCCATTGCCCTTGTAAACTTTTATAACAACATATTTGTTTCTCACATTCTCTGGGTATTCTGCCCTACCCTCAATATCTTCCTAAATACAATGAATCTGTACATGGTACATAAGGTATCTTCTAAAGAGCATAATTAGGGTTTGTCTTATGGTCTGTGAAGTATGGTTCTTATGTGGCAAAGGAATGAAGATTAGAAAAAAATGCTGAAAAATACATGTGCAGTCAAAGAATCAAAGCTGTTTTAAATCTCCTCTCAGACCAAAGTGATTATTCCCTTACCTTCCTAGTACACAACTACATAGCATAAAGTAAGTACTTATTTTCCCATACCTGAAACAACAATAAATCAGGTCTTCGGTACCTGATTACTTTCACCAATTTATCCTTGTTCAGAAGGAATTCCTGAATAACCTAGCAAGAGAAAATAAAATAGAAATTCAGACTTCAAACTTTTTAAAAGAACTTCTGAAATAAGACATACATTTGAATTATTAGTTATTACCTCATGGAATGGGAATCCCTCACAACTGCAAGCTTTTCTGAAAATAAATTATATACATGTTGTTAATATCATCAGGCAATTTTAGATTCTAAATTCATTTCATCCAATCTCTGCTGATTTAATGAAAAATGCCCTTGGATAATATCCCAGTCATCAAACTTCTCTTTGAATAACTACTAAATCACTGTCTTCTGAGATAGCCTAAAGTTTGAACCGAATCAAAAAACGGATTTTGTGAAATGTTACTAATCTAGACATGGGGGGATGGTATGTGGAAATAATTCAACTAGAGGTGTATAAATAGGTCAGGACAGAAAAAAAGGAGTCAAAAGAAAGAACTTACTTCTTAATGCTGTTCTCTATGGTGCTCAGTTGTCTGTCGTGCTCTGTACGGTGCCACTCACAAGGACAACAGTATTCATAATCATGTGGCTCACAATACTGATTAGTTTTACAGAGTTTGCATCCGTTACATACATGATCCTTAGATGAACCTTTATGGAAATACAAAGAAGTATGATTTTCACTGCTTTTTGATTTACCTTCTATATCATTTCATTTTTTTGCCCTTATCCAAATTTTTAAAAATGAACATGGTGAAGTCCTTAGCATATAGAAAGGTTCTAATACATTTAGGTTGAATAGAATAATGCATACTAAAATAATTATTTTTATTTTATTTTATTTATTTATTTGAGAGAGAGAGAGAGCATGAGAGTAAAGAGGTCAGTGGGAGAAGCAGACTCCCTGCCGAGCAGGGAGCCTGATGTGAGACTTGATCCCAGGACTCCAGGATCATAACCTGAGCCGAAGGAAGTCACTGAACCAACTGTGCCACCCAGGCGCCCCTGTAATAATTCTTAAGATAACGTAGATCCTGAGCTCTTACATGACAATTTTTTGTTGTTTCTATAGAATATTCTTCTATCTGAAACTGTTAATTTGCAACTAGAAATTATAATTTTACAATAATCAACAATAGAAAACTTTGTGGTGTATTTGGTAACTACATGCAAGAAAAGTAGGATGTAATCACTAACATTAAAAGGGATTACTTATGGGGCGCCTGGATGGCTCAGTCGGTTAAAGCCTCTGCCTTCGGCTCAGGTCATGATCTCAGGGTCCTGGGATGGTGCCCCGAATCAGGCTCTCTGCTCAGCGGGGAGCCTGCTTCCTCCTCTCTCTTTCTCTGCCTCTCTGCCTGCTTGTGATCTCTGTCTATCAAATAAATAAAATCTTAAAAAAAAAAAAGGATTATTTATGGGATGCCTGGGTGGCTCAGTTGGTTGAGTATCTCTGCCTTCAGCTCAGGTCATAGCCCCAGAGTCCTGGGATTGAGCCCCACATTGGGTTTTCTGCTCAGCAGGGAGTCTGCTTCTCCCTCTTAACTCTCCCTCTGTGCTTATCCTAACCTCTCTCAAATAAATAAATAAATACAATCTTAAAACAAAAGGATTCTTTACTTAACAGAATAATTCATAAATTGGCTTCTTTAATGAGAATATTAAAAGAATATAACAGTTAATTACCTCTGCTAGTGTCTAGCCTTCAGTAAACTTCACAGCTACTTTTAAACTGTGCTTGGAACATAAATGAATTATCACTATGGCACAGGTGTAGGGCCCTAGTTCCCTTTTGAAGGAAAGCATGACCACCTTTAACATTGTTTTGAGAACACAGAAGAGCACACATAATTGATAGGAACTAAAACTGTCATTTATAAAGTATCAAAAAACTACAGAATTGAATTCTATAATGTATCCTAGAAAAAACATTTATATCATCCATGATTTCATCTGTAATTTAATAATGCTTACAAACACATACTGAGACAAATAGACAAAGAATTTCTTTTATTTTTAATTTTTATTGTTATTTTTTAAAGGTCCTACTTATTTGAGAGTTAGAGAGAAAGAGCATGAACTAGGGGGAGAGGAGGTAGAGGGAGAGAGAGTAGCGGACTCCCTGTGCATGGGAAGCCTAACACAGAGCTCAATTCCAGGACCCTGAGATCATGACCTGAGCCAAAGGCAGATGCTTAACCATCTGAGCCACCCAGGAATCCTAAGAATTTCTTTTAATTACCTGGATGGGAACACACGGAACAATGGGCTGGTTTTTTAATAGCTAGTGGTTGTGGATCAGAGGATGATTCTTCATTCCACTGAGTAAACCTGCAAAAAAAAAAAAAAAAAAAGGTTAAAAGGAAAAATGACACAAAACAAAAACAAGGTCACCAAAATGCCATGCTCTCAAATGCCAGGCTATTCTGTTCCCTTCCTTACCTGCCCACTTGTCTTCTCTCTGATAGATAAAGTCATTGGCCCAGCCTGGGAAAGCCCTCAATCTATGTACCTCAATTCAAAAATGTGGCCCCAAGGATAACAGAGTTGCAACAGGGGAAGAGAGAATGAGACAGTTACAGAGGAAAAAGGAAGGAAGACAGAGGAGTGGAAGGGAGGAGGAAGGAGAAGATGTACTCACGCATTCATGTACTCATATGTATACAGTCATACGTTCACTCAGTTTGGGGGTGTTTTCTTTTTAGAGAATCTTAAGCTAGGCAGCAAGATGTAAGGAGAATGACTTGTGCATGTCTTTTTTTTTTTTTTTTAAAGATTTATTTATTTATTAGTTAGAGAGAGAGAGAGAGCGAATGAGCACAGGCAGGCAGAGGCAGGCAGAGGCAGCGGGAGAAGCAGGCTCCCTGCCGAGCAAGGAGCCTGATGTGGGACTCGATCCCAGGACGCTGGGATCATGGCCTGAGCCACTTAACCAACTGAGCCACCCAGGTGTCCCCGTATATGTCTTTTGGATCTCTTTTCTGTGTGAGTACAAAACAAACAGAATGATGTATGTGAACATTTTCCCATATCAGGAATAAGGGTGAAAGGTAAACTATAAAACTAAATAGAACATTAAGTTTCTAAGTAAAAACTGTTTAAAAAATCTAGATCATCTGAAATTATCATTTCCTTAATCTCTTATGTAAACTGCAAAACACTGCCTGTTTAACGACTGATTTTAAGGAAAATGTATATCTGTTAAGGTTTCTACTAAATAAAGGTTAATTTTATTTTTGGCTAAAGTTCGAGGCAACATAAAGCCACCAAGGGGATAATTAAGTATTCCTCATAAAAACAAGTGCTCTGAATTATGTTTCTCTACTTACAGAAGTTAAAGGTCTAACAAAAAACTAAATTATCTCTTCAGTTCATTGTGCACGGTCTGGTACTAGGAGTTATTATTTGGCTTTTGGAATTTCTGACCCATTTACTACAAAGATCAAGTATGAGCTTGCTAAAAATGAAGCATTAATAGATGCTGGATAAATAAATAGAACTTTAAATGTGGAAATAAAAGAGGGGGAAAGTCAGTCTAAATTAAAATTAGAATGATACACAATGATAATAAGAAAGGTAATTTTATTCTTTTCAAATGTTCAAACACTTCATAAAATGTTGCCAAAAGCACATATTTGCTGACACTATGCCAATAAGGATGATTTGTAGTTAGCCAAGTATCATACCTTCTTTTCATTCTTCCCATTGTTCTTCACAATTCCCAAATGATTCCATGACAAAGTATAGCTTTTTTTTCTGCTTTGGCACAGTACTCACTGATACCAGTAACATATTCATTAAAGTCTTAGATCTATCAGTAGCTTTATATCTGAAAGAGCTCCTTCTTATTCACTCCATACTTTATCATTAATATTAATTCATAATTAACATAAACCATTTCTTTCATTAAGTAAATATACTTCACATGCTTTCAAAACTGAGTAGCACAGTTAGTAAACTTCCATATTCCATACCTTACCTTTTTTGAATCCTCAAATTGTGCAGTCTAAATTAATTAGAATATATTACTAAATATGTGGCTACAGAACAAATGGCATTCAAGTAAAAATTGTGGTCAAGTGTTATATGTATTTTTTTAAAAATAGATTTTATTTATTTCTTTCACAGACAGAGATCACAAGTAGGCAGAGAGGCAGGCAGAGAGAGAGGGGGAAGCAGGGTCCCTGCCAAGCAGAGAGCCTGATGCAGGGCTCGATCCCAGGACCCTGGGATCATGACCTGAGCTGAAGGCAGAGGCTTTAACCCACTGAGCCACCCAGGCGCCCCTGTTATATGTATTTAAATACCTGCAATATGTCAGGCATTTCACTTACAGAGAATAAATATGCTATCAAAATATTTTATATCAAAAATAATTTTAAGTATAAATAATTTTAAGTATAAAATACTAATATTAAAAATAATTTTAAGTATAAAATTATTTTATGGTTATGTTTATCTTGGTGGTAAAACAGTCTAAAATAGCCTGTGCTAAAAGCACATGGTTATAAAAAACACATGTGGCATCTTACTACTTCTGTTTGTAGTGACCTAATAGTAAAAAAAAAAATACAGTATGGCTTAGGATGTATATTCTCATCTTTTCTTTGGAAATCTCATAATTAAAAAAAAAACAGTTTTTATTTTATTGCTATTATTTATTTTAAAGATTTTTATTTGGGGGGGGGTGCCTGGGTAGCTTAGTTGGCTAAACCTCTGACTCTTGACTTTGGCTCAGGACATGATCTCAGGGTTGTGAGAATGAGCCCCAGGTCGAGCGCCACGCTCAGTGGGGAGTCTGCTTGAGATTCTCTCCCTCTATCTCCCTCTGCCCCCTCCCCACTTCCACACACTCTCTAAAATATGTAATAAATAAAAAATCTTTTAAAAAATATTTTTTAAAAATTTTATTTTTAAGTAATCTCTACACCCAACATGGGGCTCGAGCCCACAACTCCAAAATCAAAGCATGCTCTACTGACTGAGCCAGTCAGCCATTCTCAAAATCAGTGATTTTAGGGGCGCCTGAATGGCTTAGTCAGTTGAGCAATAGCTCTTGGTTTTGGCTTAGGTCATGATCTCAGGGTAGTGAGATGAAGCCCCGTGTCAGGCTCTGTGCTCAGAGTGGAGTCTGCTTGATACTGTCTCTCTCTCCTTCTGCCCCTCCCACCACTCATGCTGACACATGTGCTCTCTCTAAAGTAAGTAAGTAAATAAATAAATAACATCTTAAAAAAAATCAGCGACTTTAAATAAAAATATAGAGCAGATTAAAAATATAAAACCTAGGATGTGCCTGAGTGGCTCAACTGGTTAAACACCCGACTCTTGATGTGGGCTCAGGTCATGATCTTGGGGCTGTGAGATCAAGGGCCACGTGGGGCTCTGTGCTGGGCATGGAGCCTGCTTAGGATTCTCTCTCCCTCTTCCTCCCCTCAAAAAAATATAAATAAAAATACAAAATCATATAAGTATTATATGATCTTTTTATAGTAATATATTACATAATATATTTTATATATATTATATATATGTTTTTAATAATATATATATACTTTTTGTAATAGTCACTATTCAGTTCAACTGAATTGAATATATATACTTTTTCTAATATAATACTTTTTGTATGATACTTTTTGTAATACTTACCATTCAGTTTAAAAAAAATAAATGTTAATGTCACAAGAAGAGAGTCATTTTTAGTTACCTTTGAAGTAAACTCTGCCCTTTCAAAGTCTGTATAAGTTTTAATGCTCGCTCTTTGCCAACTCCAGGGACTCCCTTTCAGAAAGTGGAAAAGAAATGCAAATGTTAGTCACTGGGGAATGGAGAAATAAAGCATGACATGTCCATTCAATGGGAGGTTGTGCAGCTGACAGAATAAAGCAACTATGTAATCATAGAAAAAAGATGTGTAAGATACCTTGCCACATATAAAATAAAAATTGCAGAACAACCACCCTGCAATCTAGATTTGTAAGTAAAATGACTCTGATATTGTTAATCTGTGCAAACCCAAAAGTCACAGGATTATATGCTAAATCACTGACACTGTTTATTTTAAGGGAGGGAGGAACAGAACTTTAGAGGGCTTTCACTTTTTACATTAATTATTTTGATAGTCTTTTAATTTGACCTAACTTCAGGTTATATTTGTAATCAGAAAAAGCATGTTCATTTACTTAGATGAACATTTAATATACAGCCAGACATCAAAAGAGAACAAAGGAGAGTTCCAAGTTAACTCTTGAAATTAATAACTGAAGAAAAATCAAAATAAGTGTTAAGTTGCCAACACATACAAAAATGTTAATGCATGTGTATTTGCATGACAATTTCTGGTTTGAGTCTTCCAGTTTATGAAAATATCTGTACAAGCAGGGCTGCTATTTAGCCAATATGCACTGGGACAGACATATCAGTGTTAAAATATTTCCAGATTGGTTAGGAAACAGTCACTGCACAAGCATCCTAAGGGCTTGCTGTGAAAGGATCTCCCTCCAGCCTGAATCCCCTTCCCATCCCCCATATAGTCAGGATCAGCTACCAACAGGGTAGCACATGGTGTGACAGTGGTCCCCGGAAGTCTGTTTCATGGCTACAGCCTATGTTTTAGGCATACACGTTGCTAAACATTTTGTTTATCACCCTTCTTCTATTAGCATTTAGCTACATGTTAAGATTTAAAGGTAAATCATGTTAGTCCATAAGTGGTAAAAATCTTTAAGTAGAACAAAATAAACATTTACCAGTTTCATTACAAAGGATAGAAAATGTCAAAATAGGTTAAGGTTAATACATAATGTAACATCACTGTAGCTAAAATTGGTTTCTGTGAGTTTAATTTTGCAAGTTTTTTCTTACATTTAACATTTGGCTGTTTCTAAACTTTAATTATGATATCATTACATATGGGAAATAAGAATCCTCTATTTTAGAATGAGCATTATAATAAAATAATTACTTTTGCTTTATTTAAACATTTCCCTCCTCCTGTGCTTTCTTTTCTTATTAGCTTAAAAAAGTGATTTCTCTCTCTAGTCACTGATGACATAAGTTAGCAATGATGGTTTATAATTTTAGTATCCTGCTATTTTTTTCCTCTCTCCTAAACTCTGATGAAAAAACAGAGATGTCATCCTTGTTAGACTTCTCCTGGGGATAGAAAAATAGTATAATGAAGGATTTAATAAGAACATAAAGATGATCAGTAGAGACCTAATGATGGGACGACATAGGAAGAACTACAATACAAGGCATTCCATATTTTTAAATATATTTAAGAATGGAGTTCGCCTTGAAATTTTTTTTATTAACATATAATGTACTATTTGTTTCAAGGGTACAGGTCTGTGATTCATCAGTCTTACACATTTCACAGCACTCACTATAGCACATACCCTCCCCAATGTCCATCACCCAGCCACCCCATTCCTCCCATCCCCCTCTCCTTGTAATTCTTAATTTATCACTTACCTATTAGCATACCTATTTGTTACAGGGTATTTTACTTTGCATCTTAAATAAAATGTTTTCATGAACAAAACTCAATTCAATGCTAAGAGGCAAGGAAGGATGAATGGCTTACCCCAATAATCATGTTGCCTAGCAACAGTAATAATACTGAGCATGTGCACAGCTGGAAAGCTGCAAGGAAGATTGAAAACCAAAAAACAGACAAAACAGTGATAGAAATTAATACTGGCATGACACAAGAAAAGAATAATTCCTGTATTTTTTTAAAATGGTAGTAAAACTGGGGCACCTGGGTGGCTCAGTGGGTTAAAACCTCTGCCTTCGGCTCAGGTCATGATCCCAGGCTCCTAGGATTGAGCCCCTGAATTGCAAAGGGCTCTCTGCTCAGCAGGGAGCCTGCTTTCTCCTCTCTCTCTGCCTGCTTCTCTGCCTACTTGTGATCTCTGTCTGTCAAATAAATAAATAAAAATCTTTAAAAAATATTAAAAAAATGGTAGTAAAACTTGAATATGAATCTCTTAGTTTAGAGTAATGGTTTACTGACATGCAAGCTGTGGGCCTAGTTATAATTCCATTCTTATTTATACATTTAGTGTCACAATGAGCCAGTTTTTAAATGTCACTTGAAATGCTGATTATTTTTGTTAGTAAACTGTTTATTATGCCTAAAATTATACTCTAAATTAGGTTCTTAATCAGATAGCTATATTATTTTTATATTTATGCAGCAAGTAAGGTTTCAAAAAAGACACATTATGCCTAAAATTATACTCTAAATTAGGTTCTTAATCAGATAGCTATATTATTTTTATATTTATGCAGCAAGTAAGGTTTCAAAAAAGACACATTATGACTAGTAAGTAAATACAACAATCTAAGCATACCTTCGGAAGATAATCACAGCCCAGTAGTATGGCTAGTCCAACCAGAGCATCTCTATCTAAACCTAGTTTACTCTCGATAGATGACATTGTATAACAATCAACATGTGGATCCTAGAAAAAAGTACAGATTTAGTTTAATCTTCAAAAAAGTAAACCTTTATAGATTAAACATTACAAAAAAGAATTTGTCTCTAAATGCTTAATTACTCCTAAAAGCTAAAATAGGAAAAAAAATTATCCTGATCACCAGAATCTTCACAGAATATAACACTTCAATATCTGGAAATAAAGTCATAGTTTCAAAAACTGGCTTGAAAAATAAACTATAATAGTCAAAAATTTCCTCTTTATTATTTTTTGATGTCTACAAGAGATTTTTGTCTTACAGAATTAGACACTGTAAAGTGAATATTATAAAAAGTAAACATTCTCAGTAATTGCAACACCTAAAGTTAACCATTATATTCTTATTAATAGTATAGTGCATATTCTTTTTTTTATTAGTTCAGAGGTAGAATTTAGTGATTCATCAGTTGCATATAACACCCAGAGCTCATTCCATCAAGTGCCCTCCTTAATGCCTATTACCCAACTACCCCTTCCCTCTGACCCACCTCCCCTCCAGCAAATCTCAGTTTGTTTCCTAGAGTTCAGTGTCTCTTATGGTTTGCCTCCCTCTCATGCATATTCTTTCAAAAAACACTTTGACATATATACACAAATATTTATTATTATTAGCTGTATTTAGAATTATATAAAAGTATTATTTTGTAACATTTTTTGCTCACTAATACATCTTTAATATCAATAATACATATCTTATTTATTTTTTTAAAGATCAAGACCTGAGCTGTGATCAAGAGTCAGCTGCTTAACCAACTCAGTCACCCAGGCGCCCCCAATACTATCTTTTTAATGACTGCTTGCTACTAATAAAATGGACTCTGAGGCAATGTCTCTCCCTGGGAACACTATTAGCATTTTCGGAGAGATAAGAGAATCATCTGGCAAGAGGTCTAGCTTTCCCGGCTCCAATCTACCAAATGTCAACAATCTCCATTGCCCAACTTTGAATACTTACAACCAAAATTTCCCCTGGCAGTACCACTCTAAATGAGAACCACGGTTATGTTTAATCACTCCCCAGAAATGGGCATTTGAGGGGTGCCTGAGTGACTCAGTCAGTTAAGCACCTGACTTCAGCTTAGGCCATGATCTCAGGGTCCTGGGATCGAGCCCAGTGTCAGGATCTGGGCTCAGCCCTTCCCCCTGCTCATGCATGTGCTCGCTCTCTCAAATAAATAAATAAAATCTTAAAAAAAAAAATGGGCATTCAGGTTGTTGCTTCATTTCTGTATTTACTAACAATGCTGCAATTAAGATCCTTGTACATCTCTTCTTTCATATTTACAGGTGTTTTTGAGGATAAATTACTAAAAGTGGAAATTCTGGGTCAAAGCAAGACATTTCATATGCATTTTTATAATACATTATTGAAACTGACTTAGAATTAAATCATGTGAAACAAATCAAGCCCTTAAAAGAGAAATCCACTTTTCAGAGAAAATGAACTATGTATCAATATTTGTAACCACATTTCATTTCATTTAGCAACTGTTATGTGCCAGGCATTATGGTAAGTATTTTACACCATTTAATAATCACTTTTCAAAAGGTACTCTGTGGAACAAATGCTGAAAATGAGAAAGAAAAGTACCTTGGTATCCATAGTGAAATTTCTATAAACAGTCTGAGCGCCATAGAGGAAAGCATCCCCATCATCAGTGAGGCAGCCGTCTACATAACCACTGGCATTAAGATAAGCACACATGGCTTCCGCTTCCCCAGCGGCTTGGACCCAGGGAATTCCTAAGCAATCCAGCATATCGAGACACTGAAAAGAAAACACAGATGCAAGAAATCTAAGAACACCATTTTATTGCTATTTTTTTCAGTATTAGTAAATGGCTTCTCTGTTACAAATATTGTTAACTATTTAGGTTTTTACAAATTGTGATATTTAAGAAACAACTGGAAATCTGAATACTGAATACTTTATGGCATTAAACAATGCTAAACTTTAGGTGTGATGATAAGAAATGTAGTTTGGTTATGTTTTTATTGAAAGAATCCTTATCTTTTCACAAAGATATTGAAATACTGAGACTGAGGCAATATTATGGGTGGGATTTGCTTCAGAACGACATGGGAGTAGGGAGTGAGTGGAGACACAGATAAAACAAGATTGGCAAAGAGCTGCTAACTGGTTAAGATTGATGACGGGTTACTTTTATATTGATTTAAAATTTTCTATAATGAAAGCTTAAAAATGTCAATTAAAAAGCAATCCACATTCAATTAAAAATTAATTTAAAAATTACATTTTGGGGTCGCCTGGGAGGCTCAGTTGGTTAAGTATCTGCCTTCAGCTCTGGTCAGGATCTCAGGGTCCTGGAATTGAGCCCCAAGTTGGGTTTTACTGCTTAGCAGAGAGTCTGCTCCCTCTGCTCCCTGCACCTACCCCTACTCATTCTTGCTAATAAATAAAATCTTTTTAAAAAGATACATTTTAGAAAAAGCATTAAATATTCAATTTTCACTGTTTTGTTCAATGTTATCTCAAGATTTAAAAGAAATCTTTAAGTGATTATTAATTACATTATGATTTACTTCTGCAAAGCTACAAAAATTCCTTTTACATGATGGTCAGCTCAATATGAGCTCTTCCAAAGAAGATGCTGTTATCAAATTTTACTGGAGACCTTACAGTTTTCTTCTTTTCCTCTACCATGTCCATACAATGAAACTCTCATGTTGTGGGAAAGCACAAAGGGACCAGTTGTTGATTTGTTCCCAGAAGTCAAATGTCTATGTAGGGTGGTTCTAGCCATGTGCTGATTTATAAATAATCCTCTGTGAGTTTTCTTCATGTTACGAGTTGAACCCAGATGAACAGCTTGTAGTCTAGCCTTACATCCTAGGGCATTCTTTCTTGTCACTCATGCACTTTACAATGAAAAATACTGGGAATGGTGAGGAAAAGAGGCTTTTAACCTGTAGTTTCTAGAGACTGATGCTCTAAGTATGATCTTTTGCTTTAACTGACGGCTTGCATGATTATTACATAATAAAAACCTCTGCCAGATGTTGCCCAAGGCAGACAGGGTTCAAAAAGACAAAGTATTATGTTGGGGAAAAAAAAAAAAAAAGGTACTTTCCAGGTCTCTGGCTGGGTGACTTTAATATCAAAACTATAGTTTTGATACTTCTGCCTTCCTCTAGATAAGAAATATCCTTCCAGGGGCACCTGGGTGGCTCAGTTGGTTAAGCATCTGCCTTCAACTCAGGATCAAGCCTCATGTCCAGCTCCCTGCTCAGCGAGGAGTCTACTTCTCCCTCCCCCTCTGCCTCTCCTCTGTTTGTGATCCCTCTCTCTCTCATTCTTAAATAAATATATAAAATCTTAAAAAAGCAAGCAAGCAAGCAAGCAAGCAAGATCCTTTCATAATAAACAAGAGGGTTTGGAAGTTACTTCAGATTCCTGCATTATTTGTCATTTCAACTCTTCAAAAACCAGCACAGAATTTGTGATGAGGCTGGGTATAAATTTCTCTACCCTAAGTCTACCATGTGGGGTGGTACTAGAGGAAAACTAATTTGTGTTTCATCCTGATACCTAAAAGATGGCAATGGGTTAGCAAGAAGTAGGGCCTAGTAACTAAGAGTACAGATATATGAAAATGAATTTTTTATTCATTCAGGCAACACTGAACAGTGACACAAAATGCTTAGGAACACCACAATTACTACAATAAAGAAATAGAAACGGAGCAATTTTCTCAAGAAGAGATGAACATCTTGTTACTTTATACTGGCTATTTCATGCCCTCAGTATGTGGACCATAGATATTTCTAGGAACAGACAATATAAGAAATAATTAGAATCCAGTACAGATATTTTCTTCAACTACTGATAGTCATTATGGTGGAAAAATCACTAATTGGAAACTATTTTTTTAAAATCACATTACAAATAGAAAATAAAATTTCAAGAGAAAAATGATTATTATTTTATGTAATATCTTTTAAAAGAAATGAAAATTTTAACCACAATTAAAAAGAAAAACGGGACGCCTGGGTGGCTCAGTTGGTTAAGCATCTGCCTTTGGCTCAGGTCATGATCCTGGGGTCCTGGGTTCAAGCCCTGCATCAGGCTCCCTGCTCAGCTGGGAGCTTGCTTCTCTCTCTTCCTCTGCCTGCTACTCCCCCTGCTTGTGCTCTCCCCCTCTCTCTCCCTGTCAAATAAATAAATAAAATCTTTAAAAAAAAGAAAAGAAAAATGGAGATATGAGTTAAAAGCAAATATAATAGAAGTATATATCTTTAACATAAAGATCTTGAACAACAACAACAAATTAAAACCTCAAAAGATTCATCAGGTAAGGACAATGGCCCTTTATCAACAAGACACTAAAAACTAAAATGTTTAACCTTACCACTAAAAGACCAATACACATTAAGTATGTATTATATGTATTTATATGTATTACATAAATATCTTTGTTTTTGTATACTAAATAATACAAAGGTAAGCCTCCTAGCACCCAATGTTCTTCAGGCATACTGAAATTGCACATCTCATATCTGTGCTGGTGAAAGTGATTGGTGAGAACTATAAAATCATTCCCAAACTTTGGTCTATCCATCCCACTTTGGGCAATTTATCTTGGCAACCCAAGTCACAAGAAAAAACTATGTAGACAAAAGCTCTTCATCATAATTTCACAAATAATAGAGAATGAAAAGCAAACATATATGCAATCATGGGGGGATGATTTCATAGTTTTTTGTAGTATTTCATATGTGTTACACAACCATTACAAGTTATAGATTTGGATAGAATGTGGCAAAAGGGAAATACGGGTACTATACGTTAAGTTAAAAGTCCGAGATAAAAATCATGTGTGAGGACACCTGGGTGGCTCAGTCAATTAAGTATCAGACTTTTGCTTTCAGCCCAGGTCATGATCTCAGGGTTGTGGGACTGAGCTCTGCGTGGGCTTCGTGCTGGACAGAAAGCTACCTTATGATTCTCTCTCTTGGGGCGCCTGGGTGGCTCAGTGGGTTAAAGCCTCTGCCTTTGGCTCAGGTCATGATCCCAGGGTCCTGGGATCCAGCCCCGAATAGGGCTCTCTGCTCAGTGGGGAGCCTGCTTCCCTTCCTCTCTCTCTGCCTACTTGTGATCTATTTAATAGATAAATAAAATCTTAAAAAAAAAAAAATTTTCTCTCTCCCTCTCCCTCTGGAGTCCCCCCAAATGAATGAGTGAAGTATGAGCTCATTAGATCTTACTCTGGGAAATTCTTTAAGTGCTGAAGATGTCATAATGGGTAACATATCAATTTCCTACTATGTAGTAGTTGAGTTAGATATCGGATATGTTGATTTTTTTTTTTTTTTGGTTTTCACCACATTCCTGCAAAGTGTTACTATCCTCATTGCACAGGTTAGGAAGCAAAGCAAATATAATTTAAAAATCTTGCTCAACATCTCAGAACTTCCATATGCCAGAGCCAGGCTTGAACTTGGGTCAGTTTCACTACAGAATATAAACTCTCTTCTATATCCCCACTGGCCTTCTAGTTACAGTAAGGTTAGTGAGTATTAAAGATTATGATATAACAACCTTTATCAGAATAAAATGCATTCTCTAACTCAAAATCAGAATTATTAAATCACATCTAAACACTCACCTCTTTTAAAACTGATTTAAAATGTGATCTCCCTGTTCTCTGAGACCATGTTTTTCCCGAAGGCCCATATCGAATCTGATTCCTCCTGCTTATGACATCAGCTTTCAGCTTTGGGGGCTCCCCTTCCATAACGAACACCAGTTTAACATCCATCAGTGTTAAACAGGAGATACGAAAAAATAAGTTCCTTAAATATAAAAATCAGTAACCCATTAATAATCAGATGCTGATGGCAAACGTCAACATAGCAATATGACATAATGGCAAGAACATCAGACGAGTACCAAAAAGGTTACATGCAATCACATTTTATGTATTCATATTCTATTTTCAGTGAACTGAGAAACCACCGAATGTTTTTAAGCGGGAGAGATTTATGACGGTTCTCAGTGCTACATGGAAAACGGTTTAGAGGAGGAGGAGGCCAGGAGCTGAGGAAGGAAAACTCATGAAAGACATCATTTCAGTACAGATGAGAGATGATGGTGTCACATACTGAGGTCCTGCCTCTGGACATCGACAGAAGTTTCTGAACACAAGGAATATTCTGGAAGTAGAACTGACAAGACTCCCTGATAGACTAGATGTAAGGGGGGTGGGGGCAAACAGAGAATGGCTCCCAAGTTTCTGGCCTCTAGTCACCAAAGCATCCTAGTGGATATGGGAAGTAGGTAGATAGGTCTGTGAATCTGGAGCTCAAATGTGTGAGCCATTGATTTATTAGAGATGGCAGAGACCGACATGTTAATAATACATTTTAAAATCCCAAAATGGACAGTAACAACAAAGAAACAAAGTGGAAACAAAACCAAGACATGACCTGATTATGCAATCATACATTTATGTCCTAAGAACGTTTACTGTACCTGAGGTGGGGCTTCATGACGGTTCCAATCATTTTTTTTACCATCTGTGCTTCACATACCCAGAGACTCAGATCAACTGCAATGGTTTTCCCACTGAGATTATGCAACTGGAGGTGCTGCTTTACAGGCTCCAAAATTGGCCACAAGTCATTTACGCCCATTCTGGTGATTGCCTGCTGTTATTTGAAACACACTTCATAATATGGACTGTTAAAGACACAGGAGCTCAGAACAGAAATTCACACAATATATTCTATGTTTGTTTAGGATAATTCACAAATAGAGAACTCTCCTTATTTCCTTCATTAGGCAGCTTATTGGAATGCTTCAAGAACATCTGAAACCTTAACAGTGGTGGTAATTTCCCTACTAGCTACAAAAATACTGATGCAACTAATGGATTAAATTATTTGCAAATGGTACCATGCTGGATTTGTCCTTAAAAATCCACTTCTCACCAAATACGGGTTTCTTTGGAGTACTGAAAAATAAAGTTATTTTTAAACTTAATGGAACCCAAATGTCAATGGTCTTATCCCTCCTCATTCTCTCTTCTTGTCTATGTTCTCTTTAGCAGTGGTTGAGAATAATGTTTCTTACATGGTTATATTAATATTGCATAAAATTTAGAAAATAAAAGGGAAAAAAAAAACCCCAAATGGTAGTAATTGGCTTTGCTCCAGCTGCTAACAAGCAACAACAAATGCAGAGATGGGTACTAGCGATGCTGCAAATCATATTTGTCTTCCCGAGAATTCACTCCTTGATTTACATACCTAAAGCAAGAATAGGACTAGTTTTCTATCATAATCAGGAAATGCAAGAAAACAAAAGCAAAGAAGCATGCAAGTAAACTAAGGTAAAAACACTAGGAGGTTTTGGTGGGGTAATGGTAAATGGTAAATGGTGGGGGGCATAAAATGGAGTTGGAGGCATATAAAATTATCTTTTTAAAAAGCTGGGTTTTCAAATTGCAAAGTCATACATGTTTATTGTGGAAAAATTAAATAAAAAATCTTTGAAAGAACAAAAAATTTAAAATCACCTATACTGCCACTATTCAAAGAAAACTGTTAAATTCTACAGTGTACAAGACATTTCAAAAACAAAATTGACTTAAACGCTGCATTCTAACCTGCTTTGGTATTTTCTATAGTCTACTTTTTCCTTATTAAACACCTATATCTGTTTTTCTCTTACTTAGTTATTATTTGATGAGCGTATTATGTAGTATTTGCAACGATGATTCAGTCTCACTCTACAAACATAATTGAGATTATCATCCTCTGAATAATGACCTTAATTCGTTCCAGAAACACAGGTAGCATACAAAAAAATACTACAAAAGGCTATCACTATGCAAAATACAAACCAATGAAAACCCATTCTAAATAAAAAATATTGTGCTGTCTGTTCCTTTAGCAGATTCCACAGCAAAAGCAAAATTTTTTCAAATAGTACATGGTTGCAAAGAAAACAAACGCTGGGCTGTTGTTATTTTCTCTGCACTTTTCTGAATCTTAATTTTATGTTGTGGCCAGGGCCGCTTTTAGTAGTAATTTTGTATTCATTTTTTCTTTTATAAAGAATTGATCCAATATTTGCTGAGATTTCACTTAACAAAGAAAAATACACATTGTTAAATGCAAAGTATAAAGAATTAGGTAGTGTATTTCACGTAAGAAGCCCCACTGGTTCAATGTGGCATTGTGGCATTGATTCAAAGATAAGGTTTGATCTTTGTTAATGTGAAAAGTTGTAGTTAATTCTGGACAGAGTGCAGACACAGGTATTTTCTAAGTTATTATGAAAGGAAATAAGACTTTCACAGTCTTAAATATCAGAATGTATAAAATTCAGAGTAGAAAATTTGAGAGAGACTTTTTTTTTTTTTTTAAAGATTTTATCTATTCATTTGACAGACAGAGATCACAAGTAGGAGAGAGGCAGGCAGAGAGAGAGAGGAGGAAGCAGGCTCCCCAGGACCCTGGGATCATGACCTGAGCAGAAGGCAGAGGCTTTAAACCACTGAGCCACCCAAGCACCCCTGAGAGGGATGCTTTTGTTGACAGTTTTGCTTTCCTTTTATTTGTGATTCAAGTTGTATTCCAGAATGGATTGTTACTGAAGGAAATTTTGCAATTTCTCTCTCTGGAGGAACGTTATAACTGATCATATTTCATTTAAATGTGACCCTGACCCTGACTCTAGCTGTCAACATTGTAAATGCAGGTTATCTTCTGATTAGCAAAAGCTCTCCCAGGAATTTAAGATATGCTCTTAGCTGTGAGCAGATTTATATAAAAGGATATCAACTGTAGCATTGTTTATAATAGTAAAACAATAAGAAGAACCAAATGTCCATTAAGGAGTATCGTAATTATGGTATGCCCAAAAAGAACAGAAAAAAAAAATGGGATGGATCTACTTGTACAATCTCCAAGTTTTCAAATGAAAACAGGTACAAAATAGGTTATGTATCAGGGATGACTACAGTTTAGGAAGGGGAAGAATTACTCTTCAAAGTACACACCTTGGCTTTTTTAATAATCATATGCATACATTATTTTTCAAATTAAAAAAAAAAGCTAAGAAAACCCATATCTGTAAAAGGTTGGGGAAATAGGGGCACCTGGGTGGCTCAGTGGGTTAAAGCCTCTGCCTTTGGCTCAGGTCATGATCTCAGGGTCCTGGGATGGAGCCCTGCAGGGGGCTCTCTGCTCAGCGGGGAGCCTGCTTCCCCCTCTCTCTCTGCCTGCCTCTCTGCCTACTTGTGATCTCTGTCAAATAAATAAATAAATAAAATCTTTAAAAAAATCTATAAAGGTTGGGGAAATAAAACTAGAAATCTTTAGGTGGTTAACTTCTTGCCTAAATATTAAGAGACCAAATATGACTATAGTTCATGGGTCAAATTAAAAAGGAAGGTTCTGCAAATTTACAAGTACCTCGTATCAAATCTGACTTGATTATGACTCTTCTAGGGATGAGCGATTCACATTTTCTTGTTTCCTTCAGATTCTCTAGGAGCTAGTCATGTGGACTTAGACAAGGCTCATTTTTTCCTCTGGCCTTTCCTGCTCACAGGTTCCTTCCTTCCAGTCTTATCTCTAATGCTTCACTACATGAGTTGACTACATACATATAAGTAAATAATAATGACTGAAGATTCCCATATAGTGCACTGTTGTTTATGATGGCACAGATAAACACACATTTATGTAAAGGACTGCAATGCGTATTATAACCTCTTGAATGTTGTAGGAAAAAAATCAGAGCCGTTGATGAGGTAGAGTCGTGATTTTACAAACTGTAGTCCTCTAAATATTTCAAGCATATTAGGAACATTTTTTTAAAGAATTTTAATGAAATATTATTCACTAAGGCAGCCAAGCATGGGAAAAAATAAGACTACAACTGATTCTATAAAAACATTAAAATTCCACAGATTGGATCCCTTAAGCAAGATCAAGAGGGCTTTCAATTAAGCCCATAAATAATGTTTTTTAAAGATTTTATTTATTTATTGGAGCAGGGGGAGAGGGGACAGGAGCAGGGGGAGGGGCAGAGGGAGAAGCAGACTCCCTGCTGAGCAGGGAGCCAGATTAAAGGCTCCATTGCAAGCCCTGGCTTAGGTGACCTGAGCAAAAGGCAGATATTTAACCCACTAAGCCACCCAGGCAACCCAATAATATTTTTAATATAACATGACAGCATAAACCTTGTTTAAAGAACGAGCATCCACAGTTAGGTTACAGAACCGCCAGCACTGGTAGCTGAACAGTTATCAGTAATGTCTACCTAGGACACCCATTCTGGGTCTTCCTTTATTAAAATGTGAGAGAAGGCTACAAAGTTGTAACCACAGTTACTTAAACACCACTGTTATGAACCATGTAGGCAAAAAGAATAACAGAATTACCTGTTGGTTCTCAGAAAGCAAAATTTGAGTTACTATCTCTGAGCTAAAGTGTTTTCTTCTCCACTTTTCCCAAGTTATGTGGTATTTTCCAGAAAACTATCTCTTCTGTTGCCAATCTTTTTGGTCACCATATTTTAAAATCTATCTCAAAGCTTTTAAAAAGACTTTGATGCCTTACCCCATAGTCCCCACGTAGCTATTGAAATGGATTTCAATAAGAGGAGAGTCTCTTTGTGCTCCCCAAACACATACTATAGAACAGTAATGCTTGGCTCAGTTTCTTTCATTAGCATCATGGTAGAATTCCTGATGCTGTGAAATATTTTTTTTTCCTCACTTTTTTCTCTGAATGATAGGAATCAAGGGGACATTTTAATAGGACATGCCCCCCAAAACCTTTTTTTCTAACTTTACATTAATGAACTTGTTAGACCTTCTTGAATTACAAGATTTTATAAAGCCTTCACTGTTTCTAACTAAAAAATAACGAATTAGAACCATGCCAAGCAACATATTAAAAGGGTTGCGAATGGGTATGGGAATTGAAAAAAGTGAGCAGGAAGAATTTGAGGAAGAATATTTTTAGAGGCAGAGGCAGACTACACTGGAAAGGACATTATTGCTGAGTCTCCTTTGAAGACTCCATAATGAACTCTTCTCCAGTCTCCCTCATATTACTTATCCCACTTCATCTGACATCTCCCCTGGGCTGTTAACTAGAATACCAAATTCCCTACTTTACCTTCATGTGGATGCATGATATGCATTTAACTCTTGATTCCACCACCTCGCCTCAAAACTGTTTTATTTCCAGTTGCTTAGGCCATAAACCTAGCAGTCCTCGATTCTTCTCTTTACTCAGCTCTTCAATGCCCGCTCCATCAGCAAATCCTCTACCTTCAAAATATACCCGAAATCCCCATTTTCTAGTGATAGAACTCTGGCGTTGCCTATAGACAAACTTTAACAGTCTTCCAAGTCGCCTCCCTGCTTCCACTTTTTACTACCCTCCTCTCCTACACAATCATTATCCCTCTACAAGCCTAAGGGATCCTGTTTAAAAACCTAAAACATACTATCATCATCATCTGCCTATTTGTCACATGTGAATTTATTCCTTCTGTTTGTTACATTAATTTACTTCTTCATTTATGGTGCTATCTTAGAGCCAGTTATAAAATACAAAAAAAAAATATGTAAAATTATGTAAGTGTTCTACATGTAATGTAATACATTATTTTAAATTACTATTTTAGGATTATCTTCATTAGATCTATGATCTAAATCAGTTAAGTTTAGAATGCATGTTCCTTTTGAAAATCATTCCTAAAAACAGAATATATTAAGAATACCCAATAGTCCAGAAAGGGCAAAATTATGTAAAATGTATATTTTATGAAAAATAACATCAGGTTCTAAGAATGTAGTTAATCCTAAATGTCTATTCATGGGATCTATTGTTTTCCTTTCCTTGCTATTTTCTTTGCTCCAGTGCTTCCTCTGTATATTAAGCTGCACCGGTAACATTGTAAAAGCATATAACGTTCCAAAAAGGAACAGAATGCCACAGCTCTTAAGATATTCAAGTACAACTACACTGGAAGATAGAACACACGGTTTTTGAATGAGGTCATGATCATCAGCCTGAGGTTACTTGATGAGGTTACTTGAAAATAGCTCAGCATTAAATACAACATATATCAAAGTGTCTCACAACTACGTATAATTTTCTCTTGCTTATTTTTCAATAAGGTACAATTTGGAAAAATTGTGGTGTGGGATATGGTGAGTCTCTACTCCCATCTTCATAATGTAATACTTTTACTGACATCAATCTGATCATGCAATCAGTGTATTATTACATATAAAAAGAAGTCTCCTTAACATATTAACAATTTGTAAGAATTAATGTGACACAAGAATATTTATATGAATCAACAAAGTCATAACAACCCACAGTAAATAACTTTATAACCTATTAGTGGCTTCAATTTATTTAGTTTACTGAAAAAGCATTAGACTTGGAATTAGAAACCTAGGATTTTGGTCTTGGATATAATACTGAAGCTGTGTGACCTTGGGAAGACATTTAACTCATCTACAGAATGGGAGGTACTAAACCAGATGAACTATAGGATTCTGATATTCTTTGAACCTCATGACCAATTTTGGTAGCTTGTACTAAAATAAAACCAGTCTATTCTAGATACTACTGCTTGACAGAAAAAACACGAATTTCTAGTTTAAAAAAGACCTCAAGAATTCACTACAGGTTAAAATAAAACAAATCCTTTGATGTAACCATATGGTGCCCATAAATCAATTTATGCTCCTAAAACTTCCTTAAAAGCTAATAAGCTTTTATTGGTTAATTATAAAACTGAATGAGGTGAGAAAAGCACAGTCTTGCTAATTCCACTAATGAATCAAATTTTAAAGAACATAAAAAGAGGTCAGTGGTTTGATTTATGCAAAAATACACATTTTATTAAACCAACAGTTTTCCAGTTTTATTTCAGTTTTAAGCAAAAACATTAGGAAAAAACTCTTTAACAACAAAACGAGAAATATTTTAAGTTTCGCAGTTCCCACTTACAAGATTATTTTCACATAAAGATAGGTAAATGGTTTATTTCAGTTCAAGATTGGACTGTATGGGATTTCCACATAATTTCACTAATTAATGCTGGTTTTTTATTCTCTCTTCAGTTTTATTTTCATATGAATTTAGGATAAACTTTGAAGCATATTATACGCCAGACTTAACTTATAGTTAAGTGTTTATTAAATGCCTACTATGTACCAGGAACTCTAGATGCTAGATACAATAGTGAGAGATAAAGCCCTGCATTTAAGGACTTTATTAGGGCAAGTGAGACTAGAGATGGAAAGAGAATTACAGCAATGTGACAAGGACAGGCGAAGTTAACGTAAGCTACGGGAGTACATAAATACCTTATCTAATATTGGGCATCAAGGAGGGCTTCCTAAAGGAAGTGACATTGACCAGAAACCACCCAAATGTTCCCCATTGTTTACCAACAAGGACCACTTAAGATTAGATGTTGTAGTGTTTTAGTCTATTTTGACCAGGTCCTACTTTTCATTGTGCCATGGCAAGGGCCACAATGGGAATAAGATACATTTGATTATCTTTGGAAGCAAGAGGTAACTTCCATGGAAGGAATTCATTACTGGAGCCCAGCCATTTGTCATCTATTTGGGGGTGAAGCGGCGTAGCGGTAAATGCCACTTTTCCCCATCTACAAAGGAAGACTGTGGAATATAGGAAATTGAGTATTTGACTAGATCAACGTACTCAGTTAAAGGGTTGTGTAAAGACCTAAGCGGTCGGTTAAGTTAGTTCCGGTATTTATTGAGAGGGGAGGGATTTCCAGGATAGGCCGGTGCGGGGAAAAGTCTGTAAGTAACCACAACGCCTTAAGGGAACGGCTATCATGGAAGTATTTCCAGAGCACAACACTGGAAAAGGATCACCCCTGTGAGACTACGCCTGCTCGGGCCTGGAACGCGGCGTGGGCGTTCGCCTACAGGGTGCCCGGGAGAACATCCACGGGCCCTCGGCCTCGGCGGAGGAGCGAGCGCGGGGCGGCCGGGGGCCAAGCCAGCACGGCCGGGTCGCGGCCAGGCGGCTCTCCCACGTACTCGCAGCGAGCCGCGACCGGGGTTCGGAGGAGCGCCCCAACCCAGCCTTTCAAAGGAGCCGGAGGAAGGATGGGGCGGGGCCGCCTCTCCACGGTCCGCCGGACTTACCCGGACAACCCTTTCTCCTCGGTTTTGGAAGACGCCCCTCCGTCTTTTACCAGTTTGGCCTGAATCCTAACTACTGCTGCCTCCAAGTTCACAAATTTTCTCTTCTAAAAAAAAAATTAAGCGAAAGAAAAGGAAAAGTGCTCTTTCCTTTTTTCCCTAAGCAAAGACTAACGCTTGGATTGCAGCTCCCGGACCCGGGAAGTTGCCGCAGCACTTCTAATTCCGCGCCCCCTCCCTCGTGGCCCCGCCTCTTCCGGGAAGTAACCGTCCCCTTTCCGCGACCGCCGTCTCTCACTAGGCTTTCCGGGCTCCCAGACGCTCGGCTCTACGCATGCTTGAAACTGTTGCCGGGGTGCTCCGAGTTCTCTTCCCTTTCACTGAGGCAAATCATCCCGCCCCGCGCGTCCCGCCGACGAGAGCCCAGCGAGCCTACCAGCTTCCCCGTCGGCTGAGGGGCACTTCCGGCCCCTCCTCTTAGACTCTAGTGGCGCGAAAACTCCGAACCGCGCACGCGCGGGCTGAGCCCCGGCGGGAGGGGGGGCGGGGCGCAGGCGCGGAGTGTCCGGCGGTGGGCGCCGGGGCAGCCAGCCTCCTGCCTTCTCCCACCGCGGGCGCGCGGTTCCCCGCGGGCCAACGGCGGCCAGCCGAGGCCGAGACGCCCCAGGGTGCCCTTAGCGCCCCGCCGCACCAAGACAGCCGCGCCGATCGGGTTCCTTGGGGAGACTTGGACTTGTTCGAGGTAAGGTGAGGGCGCGCGCTGTCGCTCTCCCTTGCTCCGGATCCATCCCCTCGCTGCCCCCTTAGCTGGCGCCCTCCAGCCCACCTGGTGGCGGCTCGGTCACCAGAGCTGCGGCGGTGTCCAGGGTGTACCCGCGGGCCCGAGCGGGCCAGCCCGCCGGTGGGGATCTTCGGGCTGTCTCTGCGGGCGAGACAGGTCTCCTCAACCGCGGGAAACTTGCCCGTGGCAGCTGGGGCCCTCCTCGGGCTCCTCCGGGGGGGCTGGCAAATCCGGCTCGGGCTGTGGGACCCGGCGCCCGGCCCCTACCGGCCCTCGGCATGGAGGAGTAGCTTGAGGGGATGCGGTCTTGGGGGAGAGTGGGCTCGGACCTGCGGCGCGTAGAGCGAATCTGATACCTCACCGGCAGCAACTTAGTCTGTTTACGAGTGTATGCAAATAGCACTTTACTTAGATTTGCTGTTAAACACCAGCGTCATGACAACGCGGATCGTAATATGTAGGAAACTTAAATTGTAATGTTTGGAGGTTTTATGATGGGATTTCTGTTCCCCTTTTTCTTGTGGAAATGAACTGAAGAGGAATCCCGATTGGGAATTGCGGGACGCCAGACTCTAGGATAGAGAAACGGTTGTGGGACCAATAAGACTTGAGATAATACTGTGATGATTCCTGGGAAGAGTAACAATTTTGTGTATAGCCCCTGAAGACAGAATTTACGCGAGCGCTTATTACTCCGTGAATATTTCATGAGCAGGAGATTAAAAGCGGGTGTTTTAAGACAAGCTATTTCGGAATGTATATTCAAAGCAAAAAAAAAAAAAAAGTCCAAACTCCGTAACTTTTAGGTAACTGCTGTATATATAGTCTTTTAAAATATTTAATAACAAAAAAAGATAAGAGAAAGAAATTCAGTAGCATATGCATTGGCCTGCAGGTTTTAGGTAGTAAGTAGTTCGTTCCTTGGGTGTGTGGGTGGAAGGGAACATATTAGAACTTCTACTTTGATTTACTTTGTCTCCTTCTAGTACTGTGTGAAATACACAGAGTGATAATTTTATGTTGAAATATGTATTCAAAATTTCTTTTTCTGACTGAGTATGAGTACAGAAAATTTGGAGATCACTAGAATATTGCTTGTAAAACGTGTTTTGTTTTGTTTGTAAGAGGACGACTGTTATGTGGCCCAGAGCTTTTTGGTATTACCTCTTTTAACTTTTAGTTCTTTTTCTGTAATTGGAGGAAAATAGCTGTAGTACCTAACCGCAGGATTCTTAAATATGTGTATGTGGTGAGAGGAGAATATTTATAGCCCTATCTTTATCTATAGTAAATATAAAGCATTCAGTATTGAGGTTGGCAACAAAAGTAAGTACAAATTCCCTAAAGGTTTCTTTTACTGAGTGTCTAGACGTAGAATTTTATATAAAACCTACCTAAATGTTGACTTACATTTTTTAGAACTAAGAAAAATTAATCAAAAGCTAAATTTGACTTACTTTCAGGAATCAATAAACAAGAAACTCAAAATTTTGCCATAATGGTATGCATTATATTTAAGGCATAATTAGTTACATTTCACAGTTCTGTATACACACACATTAGTAAGTCCAGGTGACTGAGGGTCAAGTATAGTCACTTCTGTTAATGTTAGCATTTTGATTCACTAGTTAATGAGATACATCTTTTCTCACTTAACATACTTTCCCTGGTGACCAAATTCAAAATAATTTCTTTCTTTTTTTTTAAGATTTTATTTATTTATTTGACAGAGATCACAAGTAGGCAGAGAGGCAGTTAGAGAGAGAGGAGGAAGCAGGCCCCATGCAGAGCAAAGAGCCCGATGCGGGGATGCGATGCAGGGCTGCGGGGCTTCGGGGCTCGATCCCACAACCTGAGCCGAAAGCAGAGGCTTTAACCCACTGAGCCCCCCAGGTGCCCCCAAAATAATTTCTGTAGCTTTCTCAGCACCACTCCCAAATCTACCCTTACTGCGGAGTATATTTTACTGCCTATTAACCTCTCCTTCTCAATATCCTAGAAACACTTCCAACTCAGTATTTCCAGGCAAAATAAATGTATTATTTACCTTTTCTTTCCAAACCTGCACTGTGTACTTATTGCGGCATTTAGTGTTGTGTGAAGATTGTTTCTAAAAATGAAACACAAAATGAAGTTGTTTTTTTTTTTTAAGATTTTATTTATTTACTTGATAGACAGAGATCACAAGTAGGCAGAGAGGCAGAGAGAGAGAGGAGGAAGCAGGCTGTCCGCAGAGCAGAGAGCCTGAATCGAGGCTAGATCCCACAACCCTGGGATCATGACCTGAGCCGTAGGCAGTGGCCCCAGCCCGCTGAGCCACCCAGGTGTCCCCAAAATGAAGTTTTTTAAAGCCCCAAGTTTTAATTGGCTCAAATACTAGTATTAGAAGGACACATCACAATACAATCCTTTTTGTAGTTTTATACATTAACGAAAGATAGATAAGAAGATGAATAAATTAATAGCCAATTTCACTGCCTATAAACAAACTTAGTTGTTCATGCCTGGAGGAACCTGGGCATTGAAGAGGTTTGACTTTGGGTTTTGACAAACCTGGGTTTAGATGTGAGTTTTGCTAAGTTACAGCTACACAAGTCTGGGCAAAATGTCTTCTTGAGTCTCAATATCCCCTTTTGTAAAATAAGGACAGTACTTACAAGGATGTTGAGGATTAAAGGACATAAAGTGTTTATCTCAAAAGCTAAGAATATAATAAGTAGATATTTAACAGATGTTAATTCTACTCCCATTTCACCCATACTCTTAAATCTCTTGGTTTCTTCTGTTCCTCTCATCCCTGATACTGTCACTGCTTTTGTTCAGTACCCCCTCATCCTTAGTAGTTGGGCTCTTTTGGCCCTATTCACACTTGCCCTGTTTTATCTGTCCTCGAGGTTGAGGCCACAGGAATGTTATTAAAACACAAATCCGAGTGTTCAGATTTTATTATCTGGAATGTTGTGCTTAGTGCTTCCTAGTTTTGCTGATCCAGAATTGTTTGATAGATGGACTTTTGAATTTTTTTCACTTAACTCTGTTATTTATTATGTATTGCATCTAATGATTTTATGGTATATCCCAAGCAATGTGCTTAATTAGTTCACTGCATTAAAAATGAGGTAGTTTAGTGCAGAACTGAGTGTGTCAGTGGTGGTGGGAGGGGCAGGGTTGGAGATGCCGTCAACACAGTCCACAGCAGATTCAGATGTGGCAGCAATTTGCCTTTATTTTTGACCTTTATTTCCTACTGTTTATACAGTTCTGTTACATCTGTTCTGACTGCTCTTAGTTCCTACTGGGATATTAATGAGAAGCATGAATTATTAGATGGCTCACAATAAAATTTAAAATTTAGGCATTTATAATCCTGTTGCAGTGTATTTGATCTATCAAATGTCCTATTCATTTACTTGCTATAATGAACTCTTGGTTACCGATTTTCCTTCTTGAACTTATTTTTTATTGATAGTTACATATATGTTACTATTCTGCTTTGATTTGCTTCCTGTGAGAGAGAGATGTATTCCTTAATTCTGACTTTTTTATTGTAAATAAACAAATGAAGAGCTTTATGCACGTATTGAAAATAATGTATTGAAAGTCCCAGAGGAGATTTTTTTTCCCCTTTTGTATTTCAGAATATTAGAGGTATTTTTTCTTTGTATCTATTTATATGTCTCTTTAGCCTTTTGGAAACAATTTTACTGTATTAACTTGTGTCTAACTCTCAGGACATTCATATGTGTTTTTAAAAATCCATTATCATTAAATTACGGAGTGATTTGTATTTTAAAAAGTAGGATCCTTCAGTATCTGTCAGATGCATGTTACCATGGCAACCTAGTAGCAAACTGCAAATCCTAGGCCAAACACAGCAAATAAAAAACATCCTTATCGTGTAGCACACCATCTTCTGTGTAGTACAGAATCTCACATTCACTGTAAGAAGCTTAACCACATTTACCTACATGCAACTCCCTCCCCCAGTTTTACTTGAAAAACTACCATGTTTTCATGGTAAAATACTAAAATCAGTCAGCTGATGTCTGAGTGCCTGCTAATTGCAAGATCGTTACTTGGCATTAATGAAAATTGTATCTAAAAAGGCATTTAATGTGGGGAAAACCAAATGGTATTGTCCTCTCTGCTTTCCTACAATAAATAAATTACTACTCAGTAACTTAGAAAGAAATAGAGAATGGGTGGGAGAGAAGGTATTTTGGGGCAAATAATGGCATGGTGGTATTCCAGGGAATTTAAGTTAGCAACAAGCTGAAACTAATATACATTGACTTTTGTTTTATTTTAAGATTTTATTTATTTATTTATTTGACAGACAGAGATCACAAGTAGGCAGAGAGGCAGGCAGAGAGAGAGGGCGGGGGTGGGGGGAGCAGGCTCCCTGCCCAGCAGAGAGCCCATGCAGCACTCAATCCCAGCACCCTGAGAACATGACCTGAGCCAAAGGCAGAGGCTTAACCCACTGAGCCACCCAGGCAACCTACACTGACTCTTGTTAAATAGTTTGAGAGCTAGGTTGGATTTTCAAGTTTTGACTTGCTTAAGAGATTCAAAATTAACATTCAATTATTTGTTAAAAGAACAGATGTTGAATATTATGTAATTGTGACTGTAATGCTGATACTGTCTCAGGCATTTGTTTAGGTTAAATGTTCTTCAGATTTGATCTAATAAATACCTTTTAGATGGTATTTGTTTCATCATGATGAGGCTCTTCATTGCCTTCAGGATAGGATAAAGTCCAAGTTTTTAAATATTGTTTACAACAGTTCTTCTTAAATTTTAACCCACTTAGGAATCTCCTGAGATCTTGCTGAAAATGAAGATTCTGATTCATTTGGTTGAGGGAAGGTCCTGAGATTCTGGATCTCTAATACATTCCCAGGAAATGTAGATGCTACTTGCTGGTCCTTGGACCATACTTGGATATAAAGTTTATAAGTCATTATATGACTGGCTTCTTCTCTGCTGCTCTAACTTAATTGCTTGCTTGCTTGCTGTACCTTATAATTCATGGCACTGTGTCGTGGACTTGCTTATGGGATCCACTGTACGAGGCAGTTTGCAGTGTGTGGTCCAGGACTCTTTCAAAGGTCTACAAAGTCCAGCAGTTCATACTAAAGTCAGATGTTACTTGCCTTTTTCACTCTCATTCACTTATGAGAGAACGGAGTTTTCCAGAGGTTACGAGACTTAATGAGGTCATTGCTCTGAGGACTGATAGAATGTGTACATGTGTGTTCTTTGTTTTAAAAGTTTGGGGCGCCTGAGTGGCTCAGTCATTAAACCTCTCTGCTTTCGGCTCAGGTCATGATCTCAGTGTCCTGGGATCAAGCCCAGCATTGGGCTCCCTGCTCCCTCCTTCCTTCTCCCACTCCCCCTGCTTGTGTTCCTTCTCTGTCAAATAGATAAAGTCTTAAAAGAAAAAAAGTTTCTCAATTTTAATTGACAGTATTGTAGGTATTGATAGATATAAACAAAAAGCTCTTTGAAGTCTTGAGTACTTTTTAAGAAGAGATCAGCCACAACCTTTAAGAACTGCTGCCCTATGGTATTAGGCTGTAGATGCAAAGACTCAGGTCTAGAACTTTACCAGAGTTCTTTCCTTAGCCTTGGTGACACATGGGACGGGTGGGAATTTTGGCATTCCACATGGTTTCTGTGTGCTTTTGTGGGGTGGCCTCTTTACCTCTCTGGGCAGTGATAAAAGGTCTCCTGTAATACTACCCAAAGGAAGATGGGAGTAAGTAGCACCTTGTAACTGCCTGATCAGGATGGACATCTAGGCTTCCCAGGTGGGCCCCGCTAACACCATTATCATGGCTCCCTATTTGGGCTACATAGCCTTCTCTGACACTAGCCCAATTGGGCTCCTTATGGCCTTAAAAGGTGGAAGTCCAGGCTACCTGCTGGGCTTTTGCTGGTGTGTATGTTGTTGGGAGAGTAGAAGGAGCATCACAGTTTTGCTTGTTTGTTTGTTTTGGTTTTGTTTTGTGGTATTTGGTTGGAGTAGAACAATTACTGTCTAAAAGTTTTCTGTCTTGTTAGGATGCCTTTTTTCTGGTCCTTTGGCAGAGAGAGCAAGCTTTCATTAGCCCTTTTTCCCCCTGCACCTGTTGGTGTTTCCCCCAGTTGCTGTCTTCTCTTCTCCAAGTCTGGTGTATTTGAGGCAAAACAAAAACCCAGGGAACTCATCATGATGTCATTCCTTGTGTTCTAAGGTCCCTGGCCAATCCGTCTCCTCCTCATTCAGAGTTGTCTTATGTTTGTTATATATATAATTTCCAAAGTTTTTAGTTTTACCTAGCAAGAGGAATAGGGAGAAGTATATCTACTCCATTTTTCTAGAAGTGGAAACCTCTGATTGCTTTTTTAACTTGTACTTCGAGAGAAAGAATAAAAAATGAACTCTAGACCCACTGCATATCCTTTATATTTGTTGTATAAAATATATGAATAAACATTAAAATATTCCCATTAAGGAAAATCTAGATTTGATAAAGTAAAGATCTAGTTTTTGAAGAAAATGTTTCCAAGTTTAATTGAATAGAATTTGCATTAAGGAGTCATGACTATGGTAGAGGATTTTACAAAACATAAGGTAATCTTGTGTAGTAAATGTGAGGTTTTGCAAAATAAAATTACAGAAAAATTGATTCAGGAGGATATAGTGAACCTGTGAAAACGGGTGTACAAGAAAGAAATTTAAGTGATTTCATAAAGTTAACTTTCAAGCAGTCTCCACTTTGTGATAGCTTTAATTCTACTTCTTTCTCTCTTTGAAAAAACATTTAATGTGTCATGCAGTAGAAGTGATTTCAGAGCCTTAAAAGGATGGGAAAACCACTCAGTTCATTTAATGAGACATGCATTGTCAAAATAACTAAGCCTTGGGGTGCCTGGGTGGCTTAGTTGGTTACGTGGCTGCCTTTGGCTCGGGTCATGATCCCAGGATCCTGGGATCAAGTCCTGCAGCATTGGCTTCTTGCTCAGTGAGGAGTCTTTTCTCCCCTTCCTGCCACTCCCTCTGTTTGTGCTTGCTCTTTCCATCTCTCTCTGTGTCAAATAAATAAATTAAAAAAAAAGATATCCAAGCCTGACAGAGATAGTTACCCAAATATGCACAGGTATTTCTGCAAGATTGTTTATATCGATATAAGTTTGGAAAGCAGTGGGTTAAAAAACTAAACACTGTATGGATGTCTCTTCCTCTCTCACCCTCCTTTTCTTGCTCACTTTTCTTCTCTAGAGACCCCATTCGGGTTCCTGCACGTCTCTTGGAACACCACTCCACTAGTCTCCCACTCTTCAGACACACATACACTAAGACTGGCTTTGTTGCCCTGTGTGCATATCATCACATAGGGATGTCATCTCTAGTGAGGACTAACTGGAGTTAGAAAACCTCAGTTGCTCTCTTGCTGCCCAGTACCTGGTACAGACCTTGTTGCTGTGGTGTAGTACTTGAAGGACTTAAATGGATCAAGACTAGAGCTGTTCTTCTTGTTCTTTCCTTGTGTCTGAGACATTTTTGATTACCTGTATTGTATATTTTTCTCTCCATTTACTCAGCAAATAGTTATTAAGTACATATCATAAGTCTAAACTGTATTTTACAGAGAAAAATAAAAGCAGCTATCAGTAGTCATAACATTTCATTTTAATCACAGACCGTCAGGTTTGACTTGAGGTGCAGTTTTCATATGTTCAGAAGATCTTGTGTAATTTTAAGTACATTAGTTTTCTAGGAATAAATTTCATAGTACATTGTTAAAAAAAAAGACAACATGGATTATTTCTTTAGGGAATGATTAAGGGAAACTACTAATAGTTTTTTTTAATTTTTTTTAATATTTTATTTATTTATTAGTTAGAGAGAGAGCGAGCACAGGCAGACAGAGAGGCAGGCAGAGGCAGAGGGAGAAGCAGGCTCCCTGCCGAGCAAGGAGTCCGATGTGGGACTCGATCCCAGGACGCTGGGATCATGACCTGAGCCGAAGGCAGTCGCATAACCAACTGAGCCACCCAGGCGTCCCGGAAACTACTAATAGTTTTATCTGAAAAATTAAATGATTGCTCTGGGATAATTTCAGAAGGTATTACAACATCTCTGTTAGATTTGGGAAACTAGAAACCATAGTTTCACAAAATCTTTTATCTTTTGTCAGTTTAGGAGTCAGAACATTCAGGTAGACCCATATCAATAAAATCTTGGCCATGAATAACTGAAGTAAAATCAGCTAGTGTAGCAAATGCACATGATTTAAAAAGATGACAACATACATTTATTACCTTATACTTCTGCAGGTTAGAAGTCTGACATGACTCCTGGGGCTAAAATTGAGGTGGCGGTCAGGCTGTGTTTCTTTCTGAAGACTTGGGGGAAAATCTATTTTTTGCCTTTCCAGTCTCTAGTCCACTGGCGTTTTTTGTCTGATGGCCTCCTGCTCCTCTACGGATGATATTTTTACTTTTTTAAAAGTAAAAACTAATGGACATAGTACTTAAAATTTAAGCTTTGACTCTTTTATTTTGTTAAGTTTAATATGTATGGAACAATCATATGGATATCTATCCTTGATTTACTTCATTGTTACTCTAATACATGTTCAGACCTGATGGCCAAAAGAAAGGAAGAAAATTTCTTCTCTCCTGAAAATGCCAAAAGACCCAGACAAGAAGAGTTGGATGACTTTGACAAAGATGGTGATGAAGATGAATGTACAGTTTCTTTCACTAATGGTACTTCTACATTGGTAAGTGCAAAATTTGGGGCCTGGCATGGTTCTTGCATCTGGTTTATATGTCATATTCTTGATAATTCAGTATCAGGGAAGGCAATATGATTAGAAAAAAAACCAACTAAGGTAAACTAATACGACTTCAATTGACATTTATGTTAACTATTAGAAACAATAGGTAAAGAAAACAAAGAGCTTGTTCTTTGGAATGATCAATAAGTTTGACAAACCTCTAGTAAAGCCACCAAAGGGAAGAAAAGAAAGAAGGCACAGATTACTGGTAACAGGAGCAAACCTGTAACATCAGCCCTTTAGAAGGTGTCAGAAGGACAATAGGGGATGTGACATGACATGATGTTCAATATCATTTGTTATTGAGGAAGTGCAAATTAGGACCACAATGAGATATCACTACACATCCATCAGAATGACTGAAATTAAAGATGACAACAGTGACAAGTTCAAATGCTGGCAAGGAGGCAGAGAAACTAGATCATTCATGGATTGCTGGTGGGAATGTAAAACTATACAGCTACTCTGAAAAATTGTTTGGACGTTCTTTTTTTTTAAATTTAACATGCACAACAGCCTACCATAAAATCCAGCATTTATCCCAGAGAAATGAAGATATACCTTCACACAAAAATCTATACATGAATGTTTATAGCAGCTTTATTTATAATAGCCCAAAACTGAAACAACCCAGATGTCATGCACTTAGTGAACGGTTAAACTGTGGTACATTCATACCATGAAAAACTACTTAGCAGTGAACCCCCAGTGTAGGCAACAATTGACATTTCTATACCATTTGTGAAGTGATAGTATTACAGAAATTGAGAACAGATTAGTGGACCAGGAGTTAAGATGGAGGTGGATTGGGTGGGATCTGGCTTGGCTATAAAAGGGCCAATGTGAGTAATCCTTGTGGTGGTGGAAATGTTCTATATCTTGACTGGATCAATGTCAGTATCCCTGTCATGACACTGTATTACAGTTTTTAAAATTTACTGAGAGTGGAAACTCTCTACCGTGAGTAGAGAATTCACAGGATCCCTCTATTCTTGCAACTGCATCTATAGTTACATCAGAATAAAAATTTACTTAAAAAGTCTTCAACCATAATTTCCAATATTCTGCTCACACAAGGATGTAAGTGTTTCTCCTTTTTAATAAGATGGTGTCCAGAAAAGAGAAACCAGGAGTTTTTAAACACACTGTAGAAAAGATTTAAAAATTTTACTGTACCAGTGGTTCTTAACCAAGGGGGGATTTTGCATCCCCCTACCCCTCGTGGGGACATTTAACAATGTCCCGATATGTTGTTGTTGTTGTTTTGGATATGTTTTTGGTTGTCGTCACAACTTGGGGTTAGATGTGTGCTACTAGCATCTCATGGGTAGAAGGTAGGGATGTTGTTAAAATTCTCAAAATGCACCAGGCAGCCCCTCTCCAACAAAAAGTTATCTGATTCAAAACATTAGAATTGTCTTATTAAGAAACTATGTGATAACAATTATTAGATCCTTGAAGGACTTTAGAATGAGTGATTACTCATAGAAGGTTCCAATTTTATTTCATCTTACTCATTAATCACTTACCATAACTTTTTTCATTAATTACACCGCTGAACTTTCTCTAAATGTTTAGATGGTTATAGTGAGTTTATTAGATTAATTGTCTTCTCTCTCCTTTTTATTTTTTTATCTTTTTTTGGTTAATAGACCGCAGCAGAAGTTGGAATAATTGAGAGTATTCAGCTAAGAAACTTTATGTGTCATTCGATGCTTGGACCCTTTAAATTTGGTTCTAATGTCAACTTTGTTGTTGGTAACAATGGAAGTAAGTGCTTTTGTCCTCCTCCTTATTTGACTTTGAGCAGTACTTTACAGTTAGAATGCACTAACTTGTAAAATAGGTGACTGTGAATGCTGATAAATCTAAGTTTTAGACCTATAACTTATAGTCATGAATATTTTCAGTATTTGCTGTCAGTCTGCACTTTAAGAAAATAATGAGTTAACTGTAGGTTTATTATTTATATAGTAGGAATAAACATTTCCTGCTTATTTTTTTTTAATCCATTTGTTTTGAAATTCATACCATAGAAGAGTGGACAAGCTACCCTCATTATGATCGAGGCAGCCTTGCATCTTACATCTATTAAGTGTTATAATAGAGCCTAAACAGAGTGCTGTGAGAATCCACATGAAAGAAACTAATTCTCACCGTGGCCAGTGAAGCTTGAAGAGGAGGTGGTGTTTGTGGTGGTACTTGATTGCGCAGATCTCACTGGGGAAGAAGAGACTGAGATGTTTCAGGCAAAGATTGCTCATCAGCACAGGTTTGAAGGAGTAGAAATAGATGTGCGTGGACAGTGGTGAACAGCCTTATATGGCTTTGTCATATCCTACATGATAGGGAGGGGCAGAAGCTGACACTGCAGAGTCCTGTTGTAGGTGATATTGGTGAGAATCTTCACTGCCATGGTAAAGATTTTGGTGTTAGGTTCAAAAGTCAGTGGAGAACCAGTTAAAGTTTATGAGTAAGGTATGACATGGTCAAGATTTATGAAACAAAGCTGCCACGTTGTGGAGAATGGAGTAGAAGGGGAGAGACACAGGGGTTAAAAAGACCCGTTAGGCAGCTTTTGTGATGGACCAGCCAAGCCTGAGCTATTGACAACTTGATTGAGCCATACACGGAGAGGAGGCTTGGCAGAGCCTGCCCCTGGTGGTGGTGCTAGAAAGGACCTTAGGTGAGTGCAGCTCTGAATTCTCTTGAGTGTTTAGTAGGTGTTCTTTGTTTCTCCTGTGCTATATTCTGTCAAGAGGAAAATGTTTTAAGAAGGATATAATGGACAGAGGGGTCGGTGCTACTGGGAGGTCCCACAGGGTAAGGAAAAAGGAAAGACTGAGGGGTTCTGCAATTAGGTCTTTTCTTTTTTTGTTTTTAATTTTGAAGCAGTGATTTATTAATAAAACTGAGAGAAGAAGAAATAATGTAAATAGTGGAGGCAATGAATTTGGAAATGAACAAGCAGAGATTTAGAGACTCAAAAGGCATTCCAGGAACTAAATCAGGTTAACCAGTGGTATATTTGGGTTAATTTGGGTTATATTGTGGAAAATGATGGCCTGGTAAGAGTTGATTTAATTGGTTGATTGTGGAGTTCAGAAAATGATTAAATATCCTGGGTAATTGTTTAGATTTTGAAATTTCAGCTTGTGATATTTTATATCTGTTGGCATAAAAAGAAGTATACTTTTCAGAAAACTAGGAAATGAATAATATTCAAATTATGAATAATAATTATCAAAATATTACACAGAAACATTCATCTGTATGACTGATGCTTTTTTCATGTTTAAGTTCATTCATTTGTTAAATACCAGAGTGCCTATGATGGGCTACTCTTGGAGATACAGCATTGAAGAAAACAGACAACATCCCTGTCCCTGTGGGGCTTGTTTGCATTCAAGGGTTGTTAAAAATAGTTTCTGACTTCTCTGAATTTATGGAAAAAGTAAATTATGCCTAAATTAGAATGTAATAAAAATCAGATGAATGAAGCGTACATGTGTAATTAGAAAGATAGACTCGTTTTTAATAGGCTGGTGGACCAAGATGAAACAATGAGACTTGTAGGTTGGAAAGATAGCAACCATTTTTGTCCATTTCCCTGTTAGTGCCAAAAATTTGATTCCTGAAACATACTAATTTTTTTCTAATAGCAGCAGCTAAATATCTCATGATAGATATAACTTTTTTAAGTTCGCTGAAAGAAAATGATAATGGAAGTGTAACACTTCATTTCAGGGTTAGAACTAATTTACATTTTCATTCAGAAATCTTTGTATGTCAAATGGTAGGAGTCAGCGTTTTCATTACTCTCTCTTTAATGAGTGTGATTATTCCAACACCTGTCTCTTTAGGTGGCAAGAGCGCAGTACTCACAGCTCTCATCGTTGGCCTTGGAGGAAAAGCTGTCGCTACTAACAGAGGCTCTTCTTTGAAAGGTTTTGTGAAAGACGGACAGAAGTGAGTGTTGGCGCTCTACAGGGATTTTTCAGTTCTTTAATCAGAAGCAGCTTACTGTAGATTCGCGGTTCATATAAACATAGTAGGAAATGAACTGACTTCCCAGAACTAGAGCAGAACAATCCTCTTTTTCCATTCCTTTCTCTTGGCCCCTGTTGCCTGCATGGCTTCTGTTGTCTGTTACTCTCTCCAGACAGAAAGCTTGTGTAAGGTATTACCATGTGCCTGCCCACTTGTACTCCTGTTTCCGTTAGCTTTTTGGAAGAAAGAACTAACAGTGATAAATCTGCATTTTTCTGTTTAAAGGAATATTTATAAACAATGGACTTTCCCGGCTCTTGACCCAAACTTCACCAAGTCCACATTGGGATGATACAGGCAAAAGAGAGTCCCTGACCAGCCAAGGGTCCCTGCACAAATTTCTGCCTCCAGTCCCTAAGAAATTCCAAAAAAGTATTCTGCCCTCTGTCTTTGATTTTACGCCCTTTACTCAGGCGGTTTGCCAGTGAGTTCGATTTGAGGGCCACATCCACACATCTGTTTGTGGTCCATCTTGACCCTTGGAGAATGGTTATATAACTACTATCATTGGCTCTATGCTTACATTTCTTTCTTTCTTTTTTTAAGATTTTATTTATTTATTTGAAAGAGAGAGCACAAGGGTGGGGGGAGCAGAGGGATAAACCTGACTCCAAGTGAGCACGGAGCCCAGTGTGGGGCTCAATCCCATAAACCTGAAATTATGACGTGAGCTAAAATCGAGAGACACTTAACCAACTGACTGAGCCACCCAGGTGACCCGTTTGTAATTCTTTTTGATGTAACCTGCCTTCATGTAACTTTATCTTAATTCCCTAGTTTGCATTGTCATAAACTTAGGTCCTTTTGTCCATTAGGAGCACTCTTCAGGCTGATCTCCTTTTCTTCTTAATATGGCTTCGAGTAACTCTGAAAGGATCCTTGTGTCTTCTAAAAACTGGAAGCCCAAAACTCTGTTATACTAGCTCTCAGAGTGAGGCTGCTTGCATCTCTTGTTTCTCTCTTACATGCCCCATGCCTAGAACCTCTGGAACTTTGATAATTAACAGTGATCTTTTTCGCATAATAGACTTTCCTTCTCCTCAGTGTCATATCCATTTCACTTCTTCAGTTTTATTACTAAAATATAGAACAGGGATGGGATGTAAATCAGGACTGTAGTTTTCTCATGTATCTCTCAGAAAACCATGGGAATCTTAACTCTAAGCCAGAGTTCCAAGTGGACAGAGGAGAAGGGGTGAAGATACACAGAAAATAATTTCCCATGCTGTATGGCCTTGGAAAAGAACTACTTGGTAACTATTCTCCAGCATATTTTCTGTCTCTCCTTATCTTATTTGGTCCCAGCCCAGCAAGGTCTTCTCCTCTCGGTAGTGCCCAACCAAATGATATCTGAAGTCACATAAAAGTTATTTCAACATTTTTAATAGTCCCAGCTCTGTTTCAATTCATTATACTTAACTATACATTTCTTAGTTGTCCAAACAATCACGTGGTCTGCCTAGCCAGATAACACATTGCTCTTTCAAATAGGAACTTTGGGAAAAAAAAAAATTTTTTTTTTTTCTGTACCACTTAACGAAGTTTTATGTCTCAGTTAAATTTTTTTGTTTGTTTGTTTTTTAGCCACTTGGGAAGTATCTGGACCAAAGCAGAAACTTCTTTCTGAGACTTGTCCTCAGAATATCACTTAAAAAAGAAAAAGTCCAGCTTACATGTGTCACCAACTTTCAAAGATATAGCTGCCTATAGATAAGAATATTAATGTATTTTAAACAGTTAATAACAGTTAAAAGCTTTTCTGTGTTCAGTCTCCTTTTTACTGACCTTGTCTGAAAAAGTAGCTTAAAAATAGCTTTTTCAAACCCATTACTACTCCAGTCATCCCTTCTTCATTTAAAATGTTCAATATCTATGAATTTTCTGGGGCGCCTTGTTGGCTCAGTCGGTTGAGGGTCTGATTCTTGATTTCGGCTCAGGGGTTGTGGGATGATCTCAGGGTTGTGGGATCCATCCAGCCCCATAATGGGCTCCACACTCATTGGGGATTCCGCTTCTCTCTGTCCTCCCCCCGCCCCCTGCAACCTCACTTATGAGCGTGCATGCTGTCTCTCTCTCTCTCTTAAATAAGTCATTTTAAAATAAATGATTAAAATATTCAGTATCTGTGAATTTCTTCTTATTTTATAGTCTCCTATTCTGTCATCACTTTTTTACAGAATCAGCTCATGGAGCTTTTCAGTTCTAGTCTTAGTCGATTCTGTAAAATCGTGGCTGTCCCACTTTGCCTGAAGAAGGTCTGTCGGTTTGGCTCAGGTTCAAGAGAGTCCTCAGGACTCTCCTCCCCACCGCCCCACCCCCCACCAAAAATTATACTCCCCATTATAGCACCTGGGCTCTCAGTTATTGGGGGTTTCAGCTCTCTGTTGCAGTGCTTGCCCAGTGAGGTTCAGAGAACTGTGCCTTGAGGTACTTTACCTGAGGGTCAGCCACCAACCCTTTACAGTGGTGCTGGGGCCTAATGCAGCTCCTCCATGGAAACCTCTCTCAGTGATCCAAGGGCTCATACCCCTTGTTATTCAGGTTCTTCTTGAACATGTTTAGTTCACGGCTCCCTCCCCTGGCCTTCTGAATACTAGCCCTGGTAGCTTTGGGATCTTTGCACCAGTCCCATTTCTGACATCAGTTGTGCCATTGGGAGTGGGTTATGGAGGGACAAAAACTCATACTCATACTCTGCGTTTCTGATTATTCAGTCAAGGCCTGCAGATGAGCTGGCTACTCAGGAACAGAGCAGATGCATCATAGTTTTACACGGCTTGTTCCTTGTTCCTTGTTCCCATTGGTCTGCTGCTGCCCGATACCTCTGTGCAGATCGATTTTTTTCCCGAGTTGAGAAAGAAGCCACATTCTTACTTGTTTGTGTTGTCACTCTGAAAGAACTCCCGTCTATAGTCTCTTCAGTTAAGGGTCTCCCGTATTTACAGACATTGGGCTCATGGCTCTTGACCCCAGTTCAGGATGAGCTACATCAGGATGGTGAGGAAACAGCAGTTAGTGCCTAGTAAAGTTGTCTGTGTCTCTCCTTGTACAGGTGTTTTGAGCAGTTACTATGGAGCTTTTCTCCTCAGCCATAGTTTTTTTGAAAAACTTGTCTTTCTTTATTCAAATTCTGTCAGAACAGGATACCAGTGCCTCCAAAGCTCTAACAATACTAAAGGTATGTAAATACAAGGAGTAGCTAGGAGTGAAAAGAATAAAGTAGATGTTTGCTGTAGATCAAGAGAGGTGTTTAGTAATTCAGAGAGGAAATATACATAGTCATTTTATTTTTACTTAATTTTCTATTTAAGTTTAATTTAATTAACATATAGTTTCTTAGTTTCAAAGGTAGAATTTAGTGATTCATCAGTTGCATATAATACCCAGTGCGCATTCCATTCATTGCCCTCCTTAATGTCCATCAGCCAGTTAACCCCATCCTCCCACCCGCCTCCCCTCCAGCAACCCTCAGTTTGTTTCTGTTGTTAAGAGTCTCTTATGGTTTATCTCCCTCTCTGTTTCCATTTTATTTTTCCTTCCCTTCTCCTGTGTTTATCTATTTTGTTTCTTAAATTCCACATATGAGTGAAATCATACAATATTTGTCTTTTTTCTAACTTTTTTCACTTAGCATAACATCCTCTGTTTCTGCCCATGATATTGCAAATGGCAAGGTTTCATTCTTTTTGATGGCTGAGTAATATTCCATTGCACCACTTATTTATCTATTCATCTGTCAGTGGGTGTCTGGGCTCTTTCCCTATTTTGGGTAGTATGGACATTGCTGCTGTAAACATTGGGGTGCAGGTGCCCCTTCAAAATCACTGTGTTTGTAGCCTTTGGCTAAATACATAGTAGTGCAACTGCTGGGTCATAGGGTAGCTCTATTTTCAACTTTTTGAGGAACCTCCATACTGTTTTCCAGAGTGGCTGCACCAGCTTGCATCCCCACCAACAGTGTGAGACGGTCCCCTCTTTCTCTGCATCTTTGCCAACATCTGTTTTCCTGAGTTACTAATTTTAGCCATTCTGACTGGTGTGAGGTGGTATTCCATTGTGGTTTTGATTTGTATTTCCCTGATGTCAAGTGATATTGAGCATGTTTTCATGTATCTGTTGGCCATTTGTATGTCTTCTTTGGAGAAATGTTTGTTCATGTCTTGTGCCCATTTCTTGACTGGACTTTTTGTTTTTTGGGTGTTGAGTTTGATAAGTTCTTTGTAGGTTTTGGATACTAGTCCTTTATCTGTTAAGACATTTGCAAATATCTCCTCCCATTCTGTAGGTTGCCTTTTAGTTTTGTTGACTGTTTCCTTTGCTGTGCAAAAGCTTTTTATCCTGATGAAGTCCCCATAGTTCATTTTTGCTTTTGTTTCTCTGTAGTCACTTTATTTTTTAAATGTTTTCAGGAGGTGCATTCACTTAATACTAGGCACATACTAGCTAGTGAAATAAAATATTTTTTTCTCCTTATGGTAGGCCAGTTGCCCTTCCCCTATTATACTTCAGTTAATGGTTTTCAGCCTTGACTGTTCATCAGAACCAACTCAGGAGCTTTTAAAAATCCTATTAATTACAATTTTTCAGGGGTGTATCTGTCCTAATTATGTATTTCTGATTTAAACACACACACCCCAACTTAGAATAGTTGAGAAAAGGTGATTTATTATAAAGATTCAGAGATTATGTATCTTAGAACCTGCAGGGAAGACATACAATAGGGTCTCATGAGTGACTGGAACTTAGAGACTTCAGAACCAAGTATTACCTGTTCTGGGCCTTTCTGTTTTGAGTCTCTGCCTTTCTGTGTCTTTGTCTCTAGGCCTCTGTCTGCCACTCCCTTCTTTTAGATTCATGCTGCAACCCTTCTGCTATATGACCCCGTCTCACCCCCTCACTTAATGGGCTCTGCTGTGTTTTACTCCCTTCCCTCTTTCTCCTTATGACAAGTGTGTGGGTTTGTAAATGTATTTCTCTCATCTCTGGAGTATGTGTTCTCTTCCTTATAACTTATCCAGGTCTTTGTTACTCTGTGTCTTCGTGTATGTACCCATTGACCTCTTACTGCCCTTGTCTGTGGGGCAGTGTGTGTAAGGAAGTGCTCTTATATTCTCTTTGTCTGGGATTCAATGCCAATGTCTGTGGGTGTGTCTTTCTGTCTGCCTTGGTGGTTTCCCAGGAGCTTCTCCATTGTATGCTCCTGCTGCTCTCCTCTCATCAGGGGGTAATGTCCCAAACTGGTTTCTCTGGTCCTCAGAGGCCTCAAGGAATCACCAGCTCTTGACTTGGTTGTACCTTCATTTGGGTTTGTTGATAAAACTTTTCACTATGAAGTAATCTAGATTTATGGAAGTGTTGCAAAGATTGTATAGTTTCCTGTATAACCTTCATCTTATTTTCCTTAATATTGACAGCTTAAGTAACAAAGTTACTTTTATCAAAGCTATACAGTTCACCTTGGTATTATTGAGGAACCTATAGACCTTATTTGGGTTTTATCAGTTCTTCTTTATTTTAAATATTTTTATTTGTTTATTTGACAGACAGAGATCACAAGTAGGCTGAGAGGCAGGCAGAGAGAGTGGGGGAAGCAGGCTCCCTGCTGAGCAGAAAGCCCGATGTGGGGCTCAATCCCAGGACCCTGGGATCATGACCTGAGCTGAAGGCAGAGGCTTTAACCCACTGAGCCACCCAGGCGCCCCTTATCAATTCTTCTTAATTTGAATCTTTAAAGAAGAGAATCTGTTTCAGTTAGTGCCAGATTTCTGTATTGAGTTCAATCCCTGGGGGTCAGGGTGGGGATTCATGGCTGCTGAGCCCTGTCATTCTGCTTGAGCACTCTTGGAGAAGAGAGAATTAGAAGATGAAACCTTTCAGTGTGCCTACTATAATATCAGCTTACAGTAAAGCTTATTTTGAGTATGTTTTTCTGCAGTTCCTAGAAATGGGAGCACTTTGGGAATATGATTACAAATTCATGAAAACAAATACTATTAAAGATTTCATTTAATTACCAGTTGAAGTAGTTTCACATTAAGGGACTTTTTAGGATTTTGACAGATGTTCATATGAGCCAGGAAAAAAAAGAATTGTCTGCTTTTATGTTTAAGGAAATTTTAATGTATTTAGTAATGTACCTCGTTGACATTATCTTTCTGTTAATCTTACTTTAACAAAAGTAGAAAAATAAAGATTGATATTTTTTCCCATAATGTATTAAAATATGTGTGGCTTTAAATGCTTTAAACTTCTTTAAAACTTTAAGGGGCGGCTGGGTGGTTCAGTGGGTTAAAGCCTCTGCCTTTGGTTCGGGTCATGATCCCGGGGTTCTGGGATCGAGACCGGCGTTGGGCTCTCTGCTCAGCGGAGAGCCTGCTTCCCCCCAACCCCGCCTGCCTCTCTGCCTACTTGTGATCTCTGCCTGTCAAATAAATAAATGGAATCTTAAAAAAAAATAAAATAAATAAACTTCTTTAAAACTTTAAAAATAATTTTTCTGTAATCTGATAAAACTTCAATCATTTGTCTCTTGATACCAATACTTTTCATTTTTTTTATTGCCAAGTATTTGAAAGAATAAAGTTGCTTCCTTTGATGCTGATGCTCTTAGAAAATGTTATTATTTCACCATAATTGTTACTTAATCATTCTTAAAGGTCTGATGTCAGTGTAATGCTTTATTATGTAATTTAGAGTAGTCAGACTAGACTAGACTATTACTAGAGTAGTAATACACATTGCTCATAGGAAAATGTATAACTTATCTACATAACTTGAAACAACCAAACATAAATGGTTTTAGGGTACCTGGGTGGCTCAGTTGGTTAAGTGTCTGACTTCAGCTCATGTGATCTCAGGGTCCTGGAATTGAGCCCCACATGGGGCTCCCTGCTCATTGGGTAGTCTGCTTGTCCCTCTCCTTCTCTCTGCTCCTCCCTGTACTCATGCTGTCTCTGTCTCTCTCAAATAAATAAAATATTTTAAAAAGTGGTTTTTATGTGAATGTGGTATTTCTATTATAGATAAGGTAGTCAATGTTTTTGTGCCTTATTCTCAACTTCCATTTTTTTGTTAGGTGTGTTATCTTCAACGTTGTTCTGTATAGCCTGTCAGCCATCAATGGCTTGTGTAAAGCTACTTCACAAATGAATTAGGCAAAATACTTTGGAGGTTTTGAAAATTATAGTAACCTAGTATTGAAATTGCACTGTTTCTTCATGTGACTTAGCTTAACCTTCTTGCTTCAGCTCAGCAGATATCTCGATAACATTAAGGAACAGAGGAGATGATGCCTATAGAGCAAATGTGTATGGCAATTCTATAGTCGTGCAGCAGCACATCAGCATGGATGGAAGTCGGTCTTATAAACTAAAAAGTGAAACAGGTTTGTTATGAATGTCTTTCCATTTCATATAAAATGCAAGTAAATATTCAGCTAAACAGAGCAGAGTGATTGCTCAGGTATTCATTGAAAGGGAATTTCTTCCCAAACACTTGAAACCTCTCTTGTCACGTGATCGGTCGGCTGCATGTATGACGTACACGGGATGCTGTACGGACACGCACCCACAATTGTTTCACCCCGGGACACGTACTGCAGGGCCACAGTTATCAGAGCCTGGGTTCTGCACTGCTTTGTTCTCACATGCGGGCCTCCTTCCACTCCCGTGGTTTTTATCACACATGGGAAGGGGGCTTAGCCAAGGGTGGAAAAGGACAGGAAGGAAGAAGAAGTGAAGACATAGATGAGAAGGAAAAGCAAGTGTTTAGCTGCAGGGAGAAGAGGAGCACTGTCCCTGTGTCTGTCCCCCCACGCAGGGACAGTGCTCCACTTCTCCCTGCAGCGAAACACGTGCCTGGCTCCCTGTGCCTCCATGTGCCGGCAGCCCACGGCTCTCTCCCATGTGTGCCTGTTCTTAAGGACATAACAAGTAGTTAATATTTGTATTTGCAAATGAGTGCTTAGTTTTTTCTCTGTATTTTTACCTAGAAGCAGTCTTGTCATTTTATGTGTTTCTCTTAACCAGGCACCGTGGTTTCTACTAGAAAAGAAGAGCTGATTGCGATTCTTGATCATTTTAACATACAGGTAACTGCTAAATTTTCGTTTCAGATTAACTGCTCACTTTCTCATATGATTTCATTTGTAGTGTTGAAAGAGTTAAAATGGGCTCTGTAAGTAAATTGACTACAGGACAAACATGTACAACTATTGTTAGCAAAGTTGCTTAAAATTTACTAATTCAGGAATTTTCAGTGCATAGAAGAACAGCTGTGATTTGAAAGAGGAGTCAAGAACATCTAGTCTAACTGGTACAGGCTAAAATAGATGTTAATAAAGCCTATAAAGTTTCTTTGCTTTCTGCGATCCTAATCAGAATAGCATCATAGTTTCCTAAATGCAGTGCTAAATTTTTGTAGAAAAAAAAATTATTCTAGAAACAAAGCATTCTTTATGTATTTTGGAGTTCCTAATCATACCTAAGGAGATCAGGCTCCAGTCCTTTCTGCTAAGACACTTTGAATAATTAGAAGTAGAGCATATAGTCTTTTTAGTGCTGGAATTGTCTTTGGAGGTCATCTGATTCACCTTTATTTTGTAGGTGAGAATAGAACTAGAAAAAGTAAATTTACCCCTACGGCTGTCTAGGCATGGTTGCTGGTAGAGCCTGGCTAGGGATCTGTGCCTCCTGCTCCATTCTAATTATCACCCTGCCTTAGTTACTCCAGGATGAAGAACACCAAGACTAGTCACCAAGGACAAAGAATAATCACGAATCTAGGTCTTTTCCAGTTTGGTTTAGAACAAAGCTATCCAGAAAATCTTTCTCTGACGGTAGAAATATTCTGTATTATGCTGCTCAGTGGGTCAGCCACTAGTATATTGCTCTTGAGCACCTGAAATGTAGGACTAAGAAATCAAGTGTTTGATTTGATTTAATTAAGTGTAAAAAAAACTACATGTGGGTAGTAGCTTGTATATCAGGCAACAGAAGGTTAGGAAAATAATTATTAAAATCTAGAGAAAAGCGGATGCGTCAAATAAATTTGAAACTAGAATGCAGGACAGTTTTTAAGCAGAATCAAGAAAACCAAAAGTGTATGGAATCAGATGTTCGGGAGCATCTTGAAGGGCATCCAGTAGAGTTCTCACTGTCCATATTTACCCCCTGTCCCTCCAGCAAGTGCTTAAGTGGATTGTGGTGGAGAAATCACTTATGCCTGAGACTTCTGATTCCTTCTGTGGACAGCTGTATCAGAAAGTTTTTATTATGGAAAAGTTGAATAAAGCCTATTTCTCTAAGCTCTCACTTCCTTGGGGAATATAAAAGCATGTTTATTTCTTTTGAAATATTCGAAGATTGTTATTGTAACTCCTTTAGCCCTTTTCTGGTATGATGCAGTAAACCAAAGGTTCGGGTTCATTGATCAGCATATGGAAGGCCTAGAGCTACACTAACCTGTACAGTAACCACTTGCCACATGTGGGTATTGAACGCTTGAATGTGGGTCGTCCAAATTGACATGCACTATAGTGTGAGATACACACTAGATTTTGAAGACTTAATGCAAAGGAATAATCTCATTTTTATATAGGTTATATGTTAAAATGATAATATTTTAGATTGGAATTATTTTATCTGTTCTTTTTATTTTAAGGTTTTTATTTATTTATTTATTAGAGAGCAGAGCTAGAGAGAGAGAGAGAGCATGAGTAGGGAGGAAAGGCAGAGGGAGAGGGAGAAGCAGACTCCCTCCTGAGCAGGGAGCCCCATGCAGGGCTCAATCCTAGGACCCCGAGATCATGACCCAAGCCAAAGGCAGATGCTTAACCGACTGTGCCCCCCAGGTACCCCAGTTTTACCCATTTCTTTTTATATTTTTAATGTAATTACTAGAAAATTTAAAATTATCTGTGTGATTTGCATTATGTATCTATTGGACAATAATGACTTAGAATAATCCAGAGGGAGGAGGATATGTAATGTTTTTAAGTACCTGATTTTATTTGTCCTCTGTTCCCTTCTTCTTTTTTTTTTTTTTTTTTAAGATTTTATTTATTTATTTGACAGAGAGATCACAAGTAGGCAGGGGCGAGGGCAGGCTCCCTGCTGAGCAGAAAGCTCCATCTCAGGACCCTGAGATCATGACCTGAGCCAAAGGCAGAGGCTCAATCCACTGAGCCACCCAGGTGCCCCTGTGCCTCCCCTTCTTATCCTTTCTCTGAAGTTTATCTGTTTGTGCTTGTCTTTTGCTTGCTCTAGTCTTAACGGGTAAAGCTGCAAGATTCTTACATAATCCCTAGACTATTAGGAACTAGGAGCCCCATTTCAAGAACAATCAGAAAGATGTAGACAAAAGAATATAAATTTTGGTGAAGCTACTAATTCAAAGTTGGTTACAATGTCTGTTGTTAAAGCTAGTGCATTAGGTCTTATTTTTAAGAAGTCAGGTGGAATGTGAAATTAAGATATAGAGCAAAAATATGTAGCAGTCAGTCTGGTCTACCTGTATAATGATAATAATAAAGTAACATGTAGAGGTTTCTTTATAACCCTATAAATGTTTTTGTTATCTTATAAGAGGACACCCAAAATTTTACTTAAAAAGTGTATGTGCTACTTAAGCGAGTACAAAATTTTACTTAAAAGGGAAGATTTTAAACCATTGTTATGCTAACAAAGTACATTCAGTATCTTACAGATGGCAAAATGAAGAAGTTTAAAATTTTTTTATTTAGGGGCACTTGGGTGGCTCAGTGGTTAAATATCTGCCTTCAGTTTGGGTCATAATTTTGAGGTGCTGGGATCAATCCCCACATTGGGCTCCCTGCTCAGTAGGGAGTCTACTTCTCCCACTCCCTCTGCCTCTCGTGCCCCGTCCCCTGCTCATGCTCTCTGTTTTTCAAATAAATAAAACCTTTAAAAAAATAATTTTTTTTCATTTTTACTGGTCGTACATATTCTATAACTTGCAAATGGGATTATTTTCTAATACACAAATTACTTTCTTACTAATACTAAAGATACCAATGAATAATCTTGAATCTTTCTGAAATAAGTTTCATACATATATGTTTTAAACTTTCTCCCCTGTGCTTTGGTCAGTTACTGTACTTTACCATTATAGAACCATACTTTAACTTGTTAGTTATAGGTAGTGTAATTCAAGCAATGGCTTATTTAAAATGATTCCTTCTCCAAAAGGTAGAAATGACTTCAGCACTTCTATTTATTTTATAACCATGAAGAAATAATAACAAATGGAAAATCGGTAAGAAAAATAAACACTGCTTGGCATCATAATTCTGATTAGAAATTAGTTGGACTTTCTGTATTCAGTTGGAGAAACTAACTTGCCCAGTGCTACACAGGGCAATGAAACACAAAAACCCGAGGCAGCTGAGGGCTTTATTCACTCTTGTCTGATTATTAACCAGTAGCATAGGAGTGAAATTCTATAAAACAGGTAAAAGAAATGTGCCTGTGCCCTCACTGAGTGGCAGAATAATTTTGTTTATGGTATTTATTTTAGTATCATGAAGTAATGAAACATTTTCTCCACATTAAGAAGTTCTAGGGACACCTGGGTGGCTCAGTTGGTTAAGCAGCTGCCTTCGGCTCAGGTCATGATCCCAGTGTCCTGGGATCAAGTCCCACATCGGGCTCCTTGCTCAGCAGGGAACCTGCTTCTCCTTCTGCCTCTGCCTGCCACTCTGTCTGCCTGTGCTCACTCTCTCTGACAAATGGATAAATAAAATCTTTAAAAAACAACAACGAAGTTCTAATATTTTTTCTTTGTATATTTACCTAAATACTCTAACCTTAGCCTTCTTGATGACACCATTGGTGAATTGTATGCCGTATTTCAGTTCATTTATTTTTAAGGTGTTGAGATGAAATATTCAAAAATAACCTCTCGTTTGTTTCAGGTGGATAATCCAGTTTCTGTTTTAACACAAGAGATGAGCAAGCAGTTCTTGCAGTCTAAAAATGAGGGAGACAAATACAAAGTAAGGAGCACCAAAGGAAATAGGAATTTGTCAAAAAAGAATACATTTATGGATAAACCATATATACCAAACATAACTCTTGCTCACATAGTAAATATTGAGTTGGGTTTTTTAAAGCCACCTGTTTACAGTAATATTGTAGAACTAATTTAGGGAAGTTCTGAATATGGTGGAAGTATAATTTTCTTGGTAAATTCTTGCTTTCACTTTTTGGCTTTTAATTCTGAGAGAGAATGGATTATTCTTTTTTAAAGTTATTATTATTTTTTTTATTGTGTTATGTTAGTCACCATAGAATACATCATTAGTTTTTGATGTAGTGTTCCATGATTCATTGTTTGCGAATAACACCCAGGGCTCCATATAATCTGTGCCCTCCTTAATACCCATCACTAGGCTCACCCAACTTTCCTGGAGTCCATAGTCTCTCATGGTTTGTCTCCCACTCTAATTTCTCCCCCTTCATTTTTCCCTTCCTTCTCCTAATGTCCTCCATGCTATTCCTTATGTTCCACAAATAAGAGAAACCATATGATAATTGACTTTCTCTGACTTATTTCACTTGACTTCAGCATTTCTCCAGTCCCATCATATTGATGCAAAAGTTGGGTATTCATCCTTTCTGATGGCTGAGTAATATTCCTTTGTGTATTTAGACCACATCTTTATCCATTTGTCTGTTGAAGGGCATCTTGGCTCTTTCCATAATTTGACAATTGTGGACATTGCTGCTATGAATACTGGGGTTCATGTGAGTGCATGTGGCCCTTTTTTCACTACATCTGTATCTTTGGGGTAAATACCAGTAGTGCAATTGCTGAGTCATAGGGTAGCTCTATTTTTAATTTTTTAAGGAAACTCCTCACTATTCCAAAGTGCTGCACCAACTTGCATTCCCACCAACAGTGTAAGAGGGTCCCCCTTTCTCCACAACGTCTCCAACATTTGTTGTTTCTTGCCTTCTCAGTTTTTGCCAGAGAATGGGTTATTTTTAAATTAATCTTTAAGAAAATTCAAGGGAATAATTGGTCATACATAATAACCTTTAAACTGTAAATGACTTAAAAAGCTTACAAAATATTTGACTACTACTTATGCTATAACTTTTGAATGGTTTTCATTATTTCCTTTTCTAAAAATTCAAGATGTACCAAGATCAAGGATAGAGATATTTTCTTTTTATTTGTATTTGTTTAAAGAATGAAAGGATCAGTGACAATGAGTTTTCAAGATGGTATTATTCTTACACCAGAAGTGCTTTCTTACGTGGGTTTTTAAGAGCTTTGCAAACAAATGTGTAGATGTGAACAGAGTATATTAAGTAAATTTGGGGTGTGAAAACTTGAGTGTGTTTTTAATATCTTTTTACATAATTGTTCAAAAATTTTTGGAGACCAACAAATTTTTTTCAGTTCTGTGGAAATTTACAAACTCCTAATTGTGTTTTTCTTATTGATACAGTTTTTTATGAAAGCAACCCAACTAGAACAGATGAAAGAAGATTATTCATATATTATGGAAACAAAAGAAAGAACAAAGGAGCAGATAAATCAAGGAGAAGAGGTATGTAAATACTTAATGCAGATATTTTTGAGATCAAATTCCTGTAGTACTTACAAACGGTACTGTATAATTATATACCTGTATGTAGGTGTGTATCTGTATAAAACTAATTACACTTTCACATACTCTATGAAATATAGAACGTGTGGTTTTCATATTCAGGGTATTTATCAGCCTTTACTTTTTTGTTTTGGTATAATGGGTATATACACGTTTTCCCCTGTTAGGCCATAAACTAGAGGACAGCGCAGCATTTTACATACTTAAGGCTTGATATATGACTAGTTGGTATTACAGTAAGGTATCACTAATTCCCACTATAAGTAATTTTAAAACTATAGTATTTCTTTTGAATGGAAAATAAGCACAAGCCTCAAGCTGATAAAAAGCATAATATGCATTTGTAATTATCTGTGGTGGATAACTCTTTCCTCACACCCGGGAAATGTTAACATTCGCGAAGCACTGATAGCTTGGTAGTACCTGTCACGCCAGTACTCACCAGCTTGGCAGCTGTGTATATTTGTGTGAATTTGAAATTACTCAAGCCAATGTGACTTTATTAAATTTGGTTTTACATCAGCTATATTTTCTTCTTGTACTTTCTTCTTCAGATTCCTGAAGATCCAACCTTCTCTATCCTAATCAAGGACCTCAAAATCATAAGGCTTACATTTCAGCTTTTTATCCTGTACATTGAGTCTCACCAATTACTGTGATTCTGTATCTTGTTCTTTAGTTACTTAGTCAGCTTTCTAGAATCAGGGGAGCTTCCAGCTAGTTCCTAGCTTGTTCTTTTGACACAGAATTGTGCTAATGATTGACCCAGATCAGCTTTATTTGGTGCTACAGTGACCGTTTTACTTCAGGTTTTGTTTAAAGTTAGGTCTGTGGGTGTATAAAGAGCAAGGATGGGTATATTTATTTTTACCCCTCACATTATCCCTTCAAACCCAGGATGTGGTAGTGTGCCAGGAGGCACACTATAAACTATAAACCACAGAATTAGTACAACACAATTTCTTGGTGTATCGGTGTTATTGGGAAGAGGAAGTATTTGCATATTTAAACAGGTGATAGCATATGTTTTACTTATTATTTTAAAAATAATAAATCAGGACTTTGAAAAAATGGATTTGCTTCAGAAAGCTGGGGGTTGAACACCCACTTTCTCCATGGTATACTTTGTTATCAACTACTAAAGGTATTTTGATTATGAAGTTGAAGAAGCATTTCCCCATATCATGGAGCAGAATTCCTTATATATAATATGCACATAATAAGAGCTTTTTTTTCTAATTAATTAATGTTCTGTATTCTCAAAATAAGCTCTGGACTTGAATATTTAAATCTGTAGGAAATAGTATGTGAAGGTTAGATAGAAACTAGAAGGTGTTCAGTCAACAAAAACCAAGTTCCAGAATGTGCCTCCTGGCATTGTGTTTTGTCCATGGCCATATGGCGGCAAATACATATCTGGGTTCTGGGGTCAGAAACCTAACTGTTCAGCAGGAGACCGATAGTAAATACCAGTATGGTGGGCCCCACTAAAGGACTTGTGACTAGATTTATACAAAAGCATTTAAGAGGGTATCAGCAGTGGGGATAGAGACATGGGAGGGGTGTAGTCATTAAGGATGATATCTAGGGTGAGAACTGGAGGATGAATAATGCCAGGCAGGGGATGAGGAGAGTAAGGAAGGGTGTGGCTCCTGGGGGGAAGAGTGTGGCAGCATCTTGGGCTAGAGAGTATACGGTACTTTTAGGAAGCTGAAAGAATTCCAGATTGGCCAGGGTGCACAAGGGTGAGAATGAAGAGGCCATATTGTAAACCTAAGAGCTGTAGAACATGTGAAATGGATGATTGACTAAATGGATATTTGTAATCTGCTGTGGAAGAGAGTGAATTGCTCTCAGGAAAGAACTGATGTAGAGAGATCAATAAAGAGTTAGCATTGTCCACGAAGATAATGATGACGTAAGAGTAGTAGCAGGTTAGTGGAGGGGAGTTCCAAAATGATTTGAGCGGATGTGATTGTGGGACAAGGAGGAGTGAAGTTGAGACAGAAGAGATGACAAGGGTGACTGAATGACCTCCAGATGGATGACCTGAGCAGTAGGCTAAGTTTCTTAAGATAGGAATCTTGGAAAGAGGAGCCATTTTTTTTCTTTTCTTTTAAGAAAAATGATGAATTTCATTTTGAACACATTAGTTTTGAGGTGCTTTACAACATCCAATTGGACATATGAGTGAGGAATTCAGAAGTCTGGCTTCAGTAAAAATTTGAGATTCATTAGTGTATTGTTAGTGTGGAAGCTGCAAGAATGACTTAGCTTGCTGAGGAGACGAGGAAAGTGGGTCCGGGCCTGAGCCATGGAAAATGCTTATGGAAGCCACAGAGGCCAAGAGAAGAGAATTTGAGAAGACAGTGGCCAGTGGCAAGCACCACAGGGTTTGACAGATGCTCCCTGTATTTAGTGACATAATCTGCAGAAAGGCCTGTGGCAAGAGAAGTTTCAGTAGTGGTGAAAACAGAAGCCAGATTTGTGGGGCTGAAAATATGAGGAAATGGAAGAGAGATGACTTTCAGAAAACTTAGAGGAAGAGAGGAGGAGGAAGAGCCCAAGCATGGATACTGACAGTTTTGTTTGTAAATGGGAAAGACAAATGAGTAAAGACTAAACATGATAACGGAAGGAAGTCAGTGAAGAGGTCCAAGTGGAAACAAAGATGAAAAGATAGGCATGAAAAATGAACTAATTCAGGCCTCCTGAGAAGGCAGAAGCTGGTGGTGGGATCCAAAATATGTAGGTGGGAGATGGGGCTGGACTTCAGTGTCAGGAAGCCACTTACTCCTGCTTTAGATTTGTAAATGAGGTTGGTAGAAGTTGGAGAGAGTTTCCTCTGATGACCACTAAGTTCTCTGAACTTAGGAGGTCAGTGAGAATGAATGAGGAATTAGGGTGGTGGGGGAGTATGAGGCTTGAAGAGAGTGATAATGGATTGAAATAATTCTGGAGAATTGGAAAAGTGACTGATAGGGATGCATTAGATCCACAGTGTGAGGCCCTAGTTGAAGATGGTAAGCACAAATGAAGGGGGGAGGCCATCTACCCAGGTGTACAGAATCTAAACCACCTCAGAAGCTGTTTTAATGTCATTATATTTGATACTTGTTTGATGATTTATACTATTAATTTAATTTTTGGAGAGCATGTGTGTGCATCCAAGCAAGTGGGGAAGGGGCAGAGGGATAGAGAGAGACACAGAGAGATAATCTCAAGTAGTCTCTACCCAGCACAGAGCCCAAGGAGATGGGGCAGGGGCAGTTCAGTCTCATGACCCTGAGATCATGACCTGAGCCAAAATCAAGAGCTGGAAATGTAACCCACTGAGCCACCCAGGTGCCCCTGATAATTTTATTTATTCAGGAGAGCTTAGATTTAAGAAATTATAAATTGGTACGTCTGGCTCAATTGATTCGGTGTCCAACTCGATTTCAGCTCAGTCTTGATCTCAAAGTTCTGAGTTTGGGCCCTATGTTGGGCTTCACACTGGATGTGGAGCCTACTTTAAAAATAAAGTAAATAATCATAACTTATTTGGCTTTTAGAAATAAATTTCTTATGTGTCTTCCATTATCTTTGGAATGAGTACTGGGCATTCTTTGCCCAGAAGAACATACCAGTCTCTCTGTCGGTTAAAGAGTTGAGAGAAATGGGAAACTGAGTTTTGTGATTTGTCTCTACTCGTCTTAAACCTTTTATTCCTTTGATCTTCGTTTGAAGAGTATTTGGCCATTTTTATAATGCAGAAATTAAGAAAATAATTACACCTAGTAAAAGTATACCAAAGAACCAAAGGCACTTTTATTTTTACTTTAAGGAAGTCATTCCCTTGTATATCTTTTTTAATAGCTGTTAAGGGGGTGCATTAAAAAATATATATAATTTTAAAAAGTCTTGTCTTTTCAATGTTGATAAGAAACAAATCCTTTTTTCTTTTTTAAAGCGACTTACTGAACTAAAACGCCAGTGTTTGGAGAAAGAAGAACGTTTTCAAAGTATTGCTGGTTTAAGTACAATGAAGACTAATTTAGAATACTTGAAACATGAAATGGCTTGGGCAGTGGTAATTTTTACTCTGTTATTCACTTAGGCTTTTAATATATAGAAAATATTTGGTTACAGTCACTCTTAGATGTGATTTACACTATAATTTCTTTTTAGGTCAATGAAATAGAAAAACAATTGAATGCTATCAGAGATAATATCAAAATTGGGGAAGATCGTGCTGCTAGACTTGACAGGAAGATGGAGGAGCAGCAGGTAATTGTTTTTTTTAATACAGACTTAGCAGTCTAATACTGATATTAGACTATTTTAAAAGACCTACAAAAAGCAGTTTCAACCTATATATTTATCTGCTTGAATTTATTACTTAAATGAAACTAACATAAACTTTTGCTCAAGTACTAAAGACTAAAAGTCTTTTTTATTTAAAGACTAAAGTCTTTTTTATTTATTTTTTTACATTTAATTTTTTTTTATCTGGTGGAGGTGGGGTGGGCAGCATAAGCAGAGGGAGGGCCAGAGGAGAGGGAGCAAGAATCTCAAGTAGACTCTGAACTGAGCGTCGAGCCTAACACAGGGCTTGATCTCACAGCCCCAGGATCATGACCTGAGCCAAATTCAAGAGTCAGATGCCCAACCAACTGAGCCACCCAGGCAGGAGTTCTTTTTTTAAAAGGAGTATTGTGTTTGGACATGATCAGCCAGTTGAGCCCAGTGATAAAACACCCTAAACTCATGCATGTAGACAATGGTACTTCTTTACCAACCAGCGATGCTATAATATGAAGCTTTTACTCTTGTGTTCATTAGGAGTATCAACATATAAAAAGTCTTGAGGTGCTAGGATAATAGTCAATTAGAAAGCTAAGTATCATGAAGTTAACACTTCAAAACTAAGCACAGTGCCCAGAGATTGCTACCAGAAATTCGAAGGAACTGAAGTTTTAGGGCCCAGAGCCATCAGAGGATTTCATGTAGGTGGAGCACATGTGGGACAAGTTGTTAGGTCTGTTAAGATTAATTTCAACCTGAGATTTAAGATCCCAGGGGGAAGCTATGCTATTTATGTACCATTCAAGAGTCTTCCACTTGGGCATAGAAGTAGAAGTTGGTTGGATGGTAAATAAAAGCAGTGATATTCTGTTAGGGCTGTCCACAGGGACCTTTTACCATATAGCCGATGCACTCTTCATACTCACCTGTTCATTCTTTGTTTAACAGCTTTATAGAAATATAATTCATACACCATGTAATTTACCAGGTTAAAATTTGCACTTGAATGGTCTTTCAGTATTTCACAAGGGTAAGTAGCTAGCAGTGCAGAATTCCTTGCATTTTGTCGTGCTAGAAGTAGAACTTGTAGGCTTTTCATTTTTACAAAAGCTCTACCTACTCAGTGTGGCTGACTTAACCTGTTAAGTAGAACAAAATACTTAAGTAGAACAAAATACTACTTTGTTTTGGGCCCCCAAGCTTAGTTTATAATATAGGATGTAATCTTGCCCTCGTTGGCTTTTTTATAATAAGCAGATATATTTTCTTCCCTTTAAGTGTTATTCATCCGTCAAAAGTAAGAAATAAATATGTAAAAATAACAGAAATAGGCTGAATTTCTTATTCCCTCTTCAGGTAGCAAATGGAAGTTCAGCTCCACTCACCTTTTCTCACCTCAGATTTTCATTTCTGTGAGAATATTCTGGAATTTTTTTTCCACCAAATTCTCCTTATCCTTATTTCTTAACTGTCATAGAGGAAGATCTTAAGTTATTTTTCTCTTTAGATAATCCCCAACCTAAAAAATGGAATCTGGGGCGCCTGGCCGGCCCAGTCAGTAGAGCATATGACTCTTGATTGTGGAGTTGTTAAGTTTGAGCCCCACGGTGGGTATAAAGATTACTTCAAAATAAAATTTGTCTTTAAAAAAAGTAAAAAATAAAATAGTAATTAAAGTGGAATCCAGTCTGAATAATAAACATAATAAATGTTCATGGCTTTTCAAATGAGAAAAGGAGGATCTTGAGGCTGGGTGATACTTTAGTTCTGCAGGCCAGAGGCATTTGGGCACTCTGTAGTAAGTGGTAAATTTCTGGAGGGTAAGAACTGTCTTATTTTATATTTGTATCTTCCTACCATGTCTTACATAAAACCTTTCATGTAGTCTTATGCATGGTAGTTGAGTGCAGAATGACTATTAAGTGGAAGGGATATGAAGAAATAGTGTCTGCTACCCTAAAAAGCTTGCTAATCCCGGATCAAGACAGGTCTCATATTTGTTTCTTCTAATCCATTCCTATTGACAGTGCCTCGTTTTGGCTTCTAATTCATTTTGCTCTGGAATGTTACCTCTTTACTGAAATTGTTTCTTTTAATTTTCCCTCCACCCTGCATGTGCTTCCAAAGTGACTTGATATACAGATTGGGTCACGTCTTGTCTCCCTGTGGTCTGGAAGGTTAAGTTGTAAGCCGATTGTTAGGAAATTCTGGGCCCTTCCATGCTCTCGGCTCAGTTCCCACCACTACCCTCTCAGTTTAAGCTCCAAATATTTTCATTGCTGAAAGTTGTATTAGTGCCCTTCTGCATGCTTTCCCATCTGCCTCAAACACCTTTCCCCAACCTTCCTCGTGGTACCTATGGATTAATCTTTCAAGTCTCAGCTCTAATGCTACTTCTGCCTTGAAGGCATTCTTGACTTTTTCTGGCAAACCTCTGGATTCTCTCCCTGGGCTTCCACAGTTATAGACATAGCCAACTTAAGCATTATTATACCCAAACTATGATCAATGTAAGCAGTCTGTTCTTCTGCTAAATTGTGTCTGTCTCTGTTTGATTGTGTTACCTGCAAACCATTGTTACTCTTTGTATCCCCAGAAGATAGCACATTTGTTGGATAACTAAATGTAGAATTAAAAATTGTATTTTAGTATTTTATTTAATTAAGTTTGCTTACCTGATATCTTGAGATTATTTGGAGTGAAACTAAGTTTAAAAATTTTTTTCTGTTTATTGAAGAAAAGTAAAAAGCACTCCAACGATATTATTTTCTTAAAGGTTAGACTTAATGAAGCAGAAAAAAAATACAAAGATATTCAAGATAAACTGGAAAAAATTAGTCAAGAGACGAATGCACGAGCACCAGAATGTATGGCGTTGAAAACAGATGTTACTGCTAAGAAAAGGGTCTATAATGAAGCTGAGGTGAGAGAAATTTTCCAACCTGGAATATTAAATACTGCATATCAAATACAAATACTGTTCATTTACTTTTAAAAGTAGAGTTATTGCAATTAGATAGAAATCTATGCTGCTTTCAGACTTTAAAAAATAATGGTTTCATATGGCCATTTATATACTTTGTTTTAAAAATATACTTTTGCACATATTTAGCCTCTGATATGAAGATTTGGCAAAAGTGGGTTTGAATGGGATTAATATATTTTTTTATCTTACCAAACTGTGTCTAATTTTTGGTTAGGTTTTATATAATCGTTCCCTAAACGAGTATAGAGCATTAATGAAAGATGATGAGCAGCTTTGCAAAAGAATTGAAGAACTAAAGAAAAGGTAAGATGGTTACTTTGCCGTGTTCATGATTACTTCATTTTGTAATACAGCCAAGTCGCAAAGTGGAGTATTATATTTTCCACATTATTTCTAAAGGAATTTTATCACATTGCTTTGTATTTTTTAACTGTTAACTTTTTCATTTAACATTATCCATTTTGGATTATTTATTGTTAGTACCGATCAATCTTTGGAACCTGAACGATTGGAAAGGCAAAAAAAAATATCTTGGTTAAAAGAGAGAGTAAAGGCCTTGCAAGATCAAGAAAGCTCAATCAATCAAGAGATCGAACAGTTTCAGCAAGCCATAGAAAAGGACAAAGAAGAACGGGTCAGAATTAAGTAAGTTTCAATATCCTTAGAATGATTTTTTTTCAATGACTTGAAAATCAGATGGTTTGGTCTTTATATGAAGAGAGAAAACATGTTTTATTGTGGTTGTTGTTTCTTGTATTGAATAAGATATCTTTTAAAAATCACTTTTCCCAGACTTTTCTAACACTTGTAGAGCTGGATCATTTCTGGGATTTCTAGTCCTCATTCCCATGGCATCACTTCTTTTTTTGTACTAAGTTTTAAGGACTTAAGACCATTTTTCTCTAGTAACACCATCATTTTCAAATAAAGAAATCTGACTTTAGTCTTTAGGGTAGCTGAGTCATTCACTGATATGCAGGTGTTGGGGGGAGAGGCTGGATATTTCTGTATAACTATATCTCATATCTCTTCTGTTTTTCACTTTTATTTTTTAGGGGAGAAGAATTAGACGTCAAGCATACACTGAGCTATAATCAGAGGCAACTGAAAGAATTAAAAGATAGTAAAACTGATCGACTGAAAAGATTTGGCCCTCATGTTCCAGCCCTTCTTGAAGCAATAGATGATGCCTATAGACGTGGGCTTTTTACATGTAAACCTGTGGGCCCTTTAGGTATTTGCCATCATTTGGTCAGGGTATAAGAAACATTAAAAATAAGGTTTTATTTTCAGACAGGGTCTATTGAATCTAGTTTTAAAACTGTTATCAAAGAGGTACATAATTGTATGTGGATTTTAATTGTACATATTTTAGGATACAGAGATAAAAATCTCTTTAAACTTTATATTTCCTTTTTGCATTTTTAAAGCATAAGAACTTAGAAAAAGGAAAAAAAAAAGAAAGAGAACTTAGGAAAAGGAAAAAAAAATAACCATTGAGTTGAATAATCTGATCTAATTTTTTTTCCTGAATGAATGAATAAACGAATGAACTAATTTGAAAATAATTGGTTAGTCAGAAAATCCAGTGGCAGTAATATAATCAGAAGGCCACCTGAGTTTTGGGTAACCTTTATTAAATGACTTATCTTCTTAGTTTCTGTTTAGGTTGGACAACATTGTTTCTAAGTCCTTTTTCAAGTATAAATCCTGGGATTATTGAATTATCCCTATTATACATGAGATTAAAGGATATATGTATCTGTTGAATTCTCCTGAGGAGTTATCTCTAATTGTGTAATATCGTTAAGTGAAAATGATGCTGTCAACATAAAAATGCTTTGTTATTAAAGTATTGTCTTACTGTGTAAGTACAGCATTACACGCGGTGTTAAGTATTACGGTAAAGTCTGTTCATATAAATGATAATGTACCTCTATAGCAGGATCTGTTTCAATGGATGAAGCATTTCCTCATCCATTCCTGAAATACCAATTCCAGGTATTTTCCTCATCCAAAAATACCAGTGTTAATCAGTTTTACAGAAAATAATAAAGAATCTGTAAACCTTTTGGTTTACTTTCCAGAGTGCCATTCGGAGGCTTGAATAGTATATACTTTCACCGAAAAACCTCTGTTGGTCTACACTGGAGTTACTGGGGGAGTTCTTTTCACAGGATTTGATGGGTTTTCACCCCAGTGTATCCAGTGGATATGTGGGGATCTCCCATACAGTTAACATAAGATCTGTAATGTCATTTAAGCTTCTTTATAGGAAAATATTTTGAAGTCACTTATAAACTATTATAAGAAGATAGTTACATTAATATTTCAAAATAAGTATCTATGGGCCTTTTAATAATTTTCTCCCGCCTTTAGGAGCTTGCATTCATCTTCGTGACCCCGAACTTGCTTTGGCTATCGAATCTTGCTTGAAAGGACTTCTGCAGGCCTACTGTTGCCATAACCATGCCGATGAAAGAGTTCTTCAGGCCCTGATGGAAAGGTTTTATTCACGGGGGACCTCACGACCACAGATAATAGTTTCTGAGTTTCGGAATGAGATGTATGATGTAAGACACAGGTGAGGTGTTGGCAGCTAAATGCCATTTCTGGTTTGGTTAATCATGTCCAAAATCAAAGAATTAAGACATATTTACGTCAACCAAATCTGTAGTACTAATTGATGAAATTTCATCAAGCCACTTCTTTAACTTCAGCCTAGGCATTGGAGACACATAGATAAATAAGACATGCTCCCTGTCCTTGAACTCCTTACACGAGGTCTATTAATGGGAGTCAGGAGAGGGGAGGGGATGTGGTATGGCATAGAATTATACTGAGGGAAGTGATACAGACCACGGCAAATTAAGGGGTGTGTGGGGTTGGGGTTCTGAGGAAGAGCCTTGGCACTCAGCACTCACAGTTCAACTCTCAAGGTGCTTTGCAGATTCCATAAAGAGCTGTGGTGGTTTTCTTTGATAACCTCAGCAAACCTTCTCAAGGACACACTATTTAAACTGCCCTCTTTGCTAACTGCTGATTGGCTAGTCACTTTACTTTGAAGTCTAATACATATTTTCCAGTTTATTCTTCATCAGCTTTGATAAAATTGGATCACAAAATGCAGATGTAGTTCAAATGAGAGAGTTTAATTGTGTTATATTTAGTAGGCAGGTTAGCAAAGAAGTTAGAGAAAAGAAGACAAATGATCAGTCTTCTAACCTGATGAATTTGTCAGGCGACAGAGAAGGGTTAATTGCCTTATAAGCAAGAGAATTCTGTGTGCAAAACGCATAGTGACAGGCCATCATAAATTATTCTGCAAAAAATAGCATTTGCATTACAGATCGCAAGGGGCAGGTTAAAAGTGTTATTTAGTTATGGACACTGGGGAGGGTATGTGCTATGGTGAGTGCTGTGAAATGTGTAAACCTGGCGATTCACAGACCTGTACCCCTGGGGATAAAAATACATTATATGTTTTTTAAAAAAATTAATTAAAAAAAAAAGTGTTATTTAGGGGGCGCCTGGGTGGCTCAGCTGGTTGTGTGTCCGACTCACGATTTTGGCTCAGGTCATGATCTCAAGGTCATGAGATCAAGCCCCACCTAGGGCTCCACGCTCAGCAGGGACTCTGCTTGGGACTCTCTCCCCGTCTCTCTGCCCCTCACCCTACTTGCACACATCCTCTCTCTCTCTCTCTCTCAAAAAAAATAAATCTTTAAGAAAATAATAAAAATGAAAGCACTATTTAGGACAAAATCAATAGAACTTGTTACTTGAATGTGAGAGATTGTAAGAATTGAGGAAGACTGCTAGGTCTCCGGCTGGAGCGACTACTGAGCAGATACGCTCGTAACTGGTTTAGGAGAAGTATAAGGAAAAAGTGGATTTGTCAGAAGTGGATGAGTCCTGTTGTGGAATTGCCAGTTTTGAACTTTTAGGCTAGAAATGAGGATTTGGAGTTAAAAGTAAACTGTTTTCTCTGTCTGCCTGAAAATAGGACCCCAACATTTCTGACTCTGATTCCCGATTTCTAAAACCTGATGAAAGTGAATTTTCGGTTGTGCTGCCGGACAGCGTTGCTTATGGTAAAGCTGCCCCCTGACGGGCTAGCTGCGTGTAGAGTGAGAGACCTCTGAACAGCTGGTCGGAGGCCACTGTGCTGACTCGCAGGTGTCCCTGCGGGGCCCTTGGAAACTGTCCCTGGGAGATTGCTGGGACAGATTGGCTTCTGTGAGGAGTATCCTCCTGCACCAGCACTGTGCTTCAGGGACCAGGGGCAGGGGTCCTGAACAGCTGCTGGGGCTGCTCTGTGACCCGCTGCACAGACTCCCAGGAGTAGGAACGCCTGGCACGGCCCTCCTGGCACGCCGTGTTTCCCAGTGGTCGTCCTTCCAGTCTCCTAGCAGTGTGTCATTCTGTGAAGGGCTGCGGGGTGAGCTCCATTTGTGCCGCATGAGGTCACTGCTTGGAAATAGGGGAATCTGTGTGCTGAGGACGAGGGCCTCAGCCGTTGGGTAGGTTTGGGAGAGAGAGAGAAGAGGCAGAGCCAACGTCTGCTCAGGATTCAAACACCCATGGTGGCTGCGGGACTTTGACCTTTTTAGTAAGTTTGAGGAGAGAATGTGTCCTGTTGGACTTGTGTCCATTTGGATTTGTTAGAATGGGTGGTTCTAACAGAGGAAGAGGGAAGCAATTGAGAAAGTGCTGCTGGGCAAGGAGTTCATTCAGTGGCTGTGAGGCGTAGCTGGAGAGGGAAGACGGCGAGGCGTGGGAGCAGCTCTGGAGATCTGCCGGCCGCAGGCAGAGAGTAGGTTGAACAGGCGGGGGAAGCCAGGATGAGGAAAGCCAGGATGGCTGAGGCTGGGCTCCTGGTGACAGCCGGAAGTCGAGGTTAAAGGGGCAGCTCCAGGGCATTCACCCTTCAGAGTACTTTGGAATTATGCTGAAGTTCAAGTTGGTGGCATAGTAGAGGAAGTTGGATGTTGAGATTATTGACAGGTCGATACATTTAATATTCTCTCAACTTCAGCTGCCTTTACAGACGTTTTGGAGGGGTGATTTTTGGTGAAGAACTTTATCGGTATATGTTGTGATTCCAACACAAAATTTTAAAATTGGGCATGCTCTTTTAATGTGGAAAAGAGCAGGAAAACACCCTTGGAATATTTAGAATGAATCCGGTTTATCAGGCTCCATTAGAGAACCTCAACAGAGGAGCCTGGGGGAGTGTATAGCTCCCCAGGAGATCCTGCGAATAGTTTCCTTCCCTATTAAGATGGCTTTGTTCCCTCTGAAGTACAGGCTGCCAAAGTGCCCAGCGTGCTAGCCACCCATAACCGTGTCTGCATCTTTACATCCTGTCCTGCTCAGCAGAAGAGATGCTCTTTCTCTCGAAAGCTCTTTATTCTACATAGGCTCTGAATTGCATGCTTTCTTGCCTAATTTGTTGGACTGCTTTTTTAAATTATTTCACCTCTGTCCTGAACCTTAAACTTTCCTACTCTCTTGACTTCTCTCCATTTTAAGCATCCTAGGCCAGTGGTTTGCCTCCCCCATCTTAAGAACAAACTCCTTTAAATTAGAGAATATTATTATCAATCTCATGGTTATGAGGATTCAATGAGCTGATATTATTTATTATATTCTTAGAATGCCTACCACATAATATAAATGTTCGCTATTTAAATAAAATTCTCCTCTTACAGATGTTTTCAAATGTTATCGTTTATTTTCCGTTGTCTTATCTATAGTCACGCATTAAAAAGACAGATGTAGGGGCACCTGGGTGGCTCAGAGGGTTGAGCCTCTGCCTTCAGCTCGGGTCATGGTCTCAGGGTCCTGGGATGGAGCCCTGCATCAGCGGGGAGCCTGCTTCCCCTTCTCTCTCTGCCTGCCTTTCTGCCTACTTGTGATCTCTCTCTGTGTCAAATAAATAAATAAAATCTTTGAAAAAAAAAGACAGATGTATATAAAATTAAAGTTTGAAAATACTTACATGTTACTAATATGTAATTTTTTAGTACTTACATATTTTTGTCTCCTAGAGCTGCTTATCATCCAGAGTTTCCAACAGTCCTGACAGCTTTAGAAATAGATAATGCAGTGGTTGCAAACAGCCTGATTGACATGAGAAGTATAGAGACAGTGCTTCTGATCAAAGTAAGATAAGATGCTTGCTGAACTTTGTATTACTTTTAAATTTCTAAAACTGAAGTTGGTTCTATAAATTCCTCTTCCCCATCTAGCCTATATTATGAAGTTGTTAATATGTTTTACCACTGTACTTTTACCTCATAGGAGGCTACAGAATAATACAGAGCTGGTTTATGTGTTTTCTGCCCGAGGGAGCTTTTATATTTTTGGCTATTCCTCAGTACAACTGTATTCACAAATACATACTATTTTGGTGAATGATACTATAATTTTTTTTGTTACTCATTCCTTCTTGATTGGCTGCCAAATCCATTTTTTATTTACCCTTATAGATAAGTGTATTATTATCCTATTTTTTAAACAAATACTCTACTTGATATTTTATGAGTTCATTATCTTAAAACTTTAAAAGTATTGTAAAATAAATCAGTATTTACTTTTCATCTATTTATGAATTTTTATGAACTTGTTGGATTAGATTGTCATTGGCGTAAATTTGTTGAGAAGGAACAAGGACATTCAAAACAGATCTAATCAAAACAAACGTAATAGACTTTGTTTTCCTCATTAACGGAAACTGAGAAATAATGGTATCAGTAATTTAAATGTATATACAGTGTATGTGTTGCAAGGTCATATTGTAATTATTTGTGGTCCTTCCTCAGTCATATTTTAGAAGAATCCTTTAAAGGAAATAATGAAGTCCTCCTGTCTGTCCTCAGAGGTTGGGGAGGCCTCCATAAACCCTGATGCCTATTTTACTTCTTTTAGGGCTTATTTCCAGGCTTTCCTCCACATAATTCAGTATACTTATCTTTTATTGTCATTTGCTGTTCAGTCATATCTTTCTTTTCAGGCTGTGAAAGTCATTTAGAAAAAGTAAGATGTGTATGAACTCTGTATTTACTTTAAATACTTAAAGTAAGTATTTTCATGTGAAAATATACTTAAAATTTACCTTTAATGGATAGCAGCATTAGAACTTAAATCACTTTATCATAAAGCCTTGCTTACTCAGTTCTAAAGGTTGTCAGTTTTAATTCTTTGAATTATGAAAGTTGATTTTGAAGTTCTTTTATTTAACTTTCTGGAATAATTTTACTTATGTTTAAATGTTTAAGTAAAAACACTTGAATCTTAAAATAATGATAGGTAACATTTTGAAATTGTCTATCAGGAGCACCATAACATGACTTCAAAAATGTCTTTTCTCCCCCTCTATTTTTTTAGAATAATTCTGTAGCTCGTGCAGTAATGCAGTCTCAAAAGCCACCCAAAAATTGTAGAGAAGCTTTTACTGCTGATGGTGATCAAGTCTTTGCAGGACGTTACTATTCGTCTGAAAATACAAGACCTAAATTCCTAAGCAAAGATGTGGATTCTGAGATAAGGTTAGTGTCAGTGTAGCATTGCTCTGGTATCCTGCTGCTTCCTGCAGGGTTTGGTTCCCTTTGTATTACTGTATTGTAGTTATTTCAGGGAAGGATTGCGAGTAATCTGTTTGGGCTTAAAAGATCATTTAGCTGGATGTAGAATTCTGGGTTGATGGTTGTTCCCCATCACCACTTTGACAACAGTATTCTGTGCTAAGAGCACAAAGTATGTTCCCTTGACCAGCTGATCTGCAAGGACATAGGAGATGAACTCAGAACATACGTCAGCTACACCACTATCCCGTCATTTAGTTCTGACTTCAGTCAGTGAGAGTGTAAGTGTGCTGGTTTACATTCTGAGTCAAGTTCCATTTTTTGTCTCTGACTGTATTTTGAGTTGCACTGTTCTAAAAAGATCATTTGGCATAATTAGAACACACATCGAGGAAAATAGAGCTGCCAGAGGAGACAAAATGAGAAGTTGAACAAAAAACTAGTAAGTGTATTTAATGAGATTCACAAGCATTGCAGAAAGAATTTTTGATACCAAAGAAACCATGATTTTCTAACCAAACAAATTCAGTTGACAGATTGATGAGTTGAAACTAAATTAGTGACCTGCAAGACCTTGAATAGAAGAATTCAGAACTTAAGTAAAATAATTATCTAAGAAAACTGAGTAAAAGTGAAAGTATTCTAAATGACTTACATATTTAGGAGAAATGAAAGTTTTGTTGATATATATATCTTGTTTTCAAATAATATTAGTCATTTTTGTGTGACTTTGAGAGCAGCATAAAGAACAGTAGCCATAATGGATATCAGAAAGTTTGGTAAAACTTCTTATTTAGCAACAGAAAAAAGTTGAATGACTAGCAACTTGGTGTCGTGGCACAAAGCACACATTTTACATTGACGCCGAGTCTTAAAGGATAGATGTGTGAAAGTGCAGTATAAAAGTGACCTGTAAAGTGGTAAGTTTTTTCCATTGTGCCATGACATTTAAATCCAGTCTTCCTAATTCTTAACTGGGTAAGACTAAATTATATGGTGTTCAAGCAAACATGAGTATAAATGTATAAAAATATGGTCATGTTACTCTATGTTGGCTCACTTGTTCCTTTGAACAAAAATTGCCTCATGTATTTGTGTCCCAAGTCTTAAAAAAAGAAGTATGGCACTATTGGAAAAGATTGTAAATATACCCCAGCAGTAAGTTGGGGTCTCTGATTGCAACATTTCAGAAATAAACATTTCAAGTTGATAACGTGGCTTCATTTTTTAGCCAATAGTATTCATATTAATGTGTAGGGGACACATTTTTTGTTGTTTCAAAGGGCAGTTGAACACTGGTTTTTTAAAAAATTGTTTCCCACATTGATAAACTTTATTAATTGTGAATATACTGTTCTGGGTATTGTGTTAATTTAAGCCAAACAGAGAAAGACAAATACTGTATGATTTCAGTTACATGTGGAGTTTAAAAAATAAAACAAATGAACAAATAAAACAGAAACCGACTCATAGATCAGGAGAACAAATCTGATGGTTGAACAATCTCTCTCCAGAGGAGAAAGGGATGAGGCTGAAAGAGTTGAATGGGATTAAAAGGTACAGATTTCCAATTGGAAAATAAGTAAATCGTAGAAATATAATGTTCAGCATAGGGAATATAATTAATATTAGTAGTTATTAATATTTTAACAACTTTGATGACTGGTGGCTTCTAGATTTATTGTGATGGTCGCTTCATAATATATATAAGTTTTGAATCACTGTCTTGTACACCTGAAACTAATGTAATATTATATGTAAACTGCACCTCAGTTAAAAAGAGAGAAAGAAAAAGGCTAATAGCTAAAAAAGCCAAGTCTGGGGTGCCTGGGTGGCTCAGTTGGTTGAGCAGCTGCCTTCGGCTCAGGTCATGATCTGGACTTGCGGGATCGAGTCCCGCATTGGGCTCCCAGCTCCCTGGGGAGTCTCCTTCTCCCTCTGACTTTCTCCTCTCTCATGCTCTCTCTCACTCATTCTCTCTCAAATAAATAAATAAAATCTTTAAAAAAAATAAAAATTAAAATTAAAAAATTAAAAAGCCAACTCTGAAAGAATATAGGAAGGAGATGAAGGCACTGAAGGAAATAAAATTCCTGGATTTTCAGGAAAAAATAAAAACAAATTTAAAAAAGTAAAAGAAAGAATATACCAAGTTTAATGATATTTTAAATGACTCTTGTGCCATCTGTTTTGACCTGAACCAGGGTGATAGTTGCCTGATACTCTGAAGTTTAGAAAAATTCACTAGTTTTTTTTTAAATGCAGAAAAGTATAAATCAGGAAACAAATGAGCTCACAATCCTGTTTTTCCATAGTCCTTGTTGACATTTAAAAAAATAATTAAAAGGAAATGTACATATGGTGAGAAACAGTGTAGGAAAGTATACAGAATGAACTGTTCTCATCGCTTTGTTACAGTTGTTAAAGATTTCATTTATTTCTGAGAGACAGATAGTGAGAGAGAGCATAGGCGGAGAGGAGAGGGAGAAGCAGGCTCCCCCTGAACAGGGAGCCCTAGGCAAGTCTCCATCCCAGGACCCTGGGATCATGATCTGAGCCACCCAAGCAGATTATGAGCTGTATCAATAGGCTGCTCCACCCGTTCCCTGTTGATGGACATAGGAGTCGTTTGCCATTTCCTCTTATAACAGTGATGCAGTGAGAACACACATATGTGCATCTCAGCATAGTTTTGGAAGTGTGCATATCCTAAATTCTTAATAGTGGAATTATCCCAGTGTGATTTCCCATGATGAAAGCACACAGAAGGTGCGAGAAAAATGTCTAAGGCAGCTCTCGGAATAATTCCAATGCAGTTACCGCTTACATACGAGATCAGAAAAAAAAAAGTTTACCTGTGGATTTTTGAATTGCCAAACTACTGTAACATATTTAATGTAATTTTCCATATTGTGTTTTTCAAATTTATTCTTGCATTTATTCTATAAAACAGATACTGAATGAGTACTTGCTGTGCCAGGCCCTGATCTGAGCACAAAACGCTGCACAAAATAAAGTACAAAAAAATTCCTCATCCCGGAGCTTATATTAAGAAGGTGGGCAGAGACTGTAGACGAATACTAACTCCGTCAAGGGCTGTGGAGACAGACATAGCAGAGTAAGGGCTAGAGACTGAGGAGTGTGTACTACCTGGATGGGCGGCTCTGGAGCATGTGTTCATCCCACGCAAATGGCGTACACACACTTAGCTCAGTTGCTGTACCTGTTTCATTGGTAGCAAAGGTTCTTGCTCCATGTCAAAGTTATTTAAAAACTAAGGAGGAACCCTATATGTCTGTCTGTCTGTGTCCCTTAGTTGGTCCAGCTGAGGGAACCTTTTAAGAACACAGTTTAGTTGTCACTTCTCCCAAGCTCACTCCTAGGTTCCTATAGTTCTGAGGACATAAAGTGTCATGTTGACATTTTAACGTTACGGTTTATTTCCTAGATTTTTTTTTTCCTTTTGTTTGATTCCTTCTGTTCCCACCTCTGCCTGTCACTGCCCATGATGCCTGCCACACAGAAATCATAAATATTTCTTAATGAAATGAGTAAACTATGACTCTGTTTAGATTCTCCTGAAATCTCTATATTTTCACATTGTTAATAACTCGGTAGGAATATAGAACTGGTTTAACTGAACAGAGTTGCAAATAAGCTATCACAAATAAGCTCTTCTTTGTAAAGATCTAAAGTATTTGTAATTTTGCAGAAATAGATTTAAGGTGTTTTTTATCCTTTCCTCTCTGCCCAGTGACTTGGAGAATGAAGTTGAAAATAAAAAGGCCCAGATATTAAATCTTCAGCAACATTTGTCTGCCCTTGAAAAGGATCTTAAGCGCAATGAAGAATTTCTTAGAAGGCGCCAAATACATTATAGAGAGTTAAAGGTAAAAAAATATATATCCTTTTGTTTTTCTCAACTTACCACTTCACAGTTATTTTCAAGATCCTACCATTCATTTAGTTTTAGAGGAGCAGTTCTCAGACTTTTGGCCTCAAGCCCCTTTACAGTCTTAAAAGAACTTTCATGTATGTGGGTTTTACCTAATTATTAAAAATTAGGGGATGCCTGAGTGGCTCAGTTGGCTAAGCAGCTGCCTTTGGCTCAGGTCATGATGTCAGGGTCCTGGGATCTAGCCCCACTCTACTGGGTTCCAATCCAGTGGGGAGTCTGCTCCCTCTGCCCTTCCCTTCACTCGTGCTCCTGCTCTCCCCCCCCCTCTCTCTCAAATAAATAACATCTTTAACAAAATATTAAAACAAACTTTAAGAATATTTATTGGTGTACTTAACAAAAACTCATTTGTTAACAAAAATAACATTTCTGTGGATATTTTTCTAAAACCAAAAATTAGTGAGAAAGTTGACATTTTTGTATTTTTGTAAATAATAAAAAGGGTGAGTGTCTTAGTGTTTTTATGAAAATAGCTTTGACCTCATGACCCCTTTAAAGAGTCTCAGAAGCACCAGGGTGTGCTTGGGTCATACTTTGTGAAGCACTGCATTGGAGTAATCTTGCCATAACCTCAATCTGGGTGTTTCAGAAAAAGATTTTCTCAATGAGTCCAACATTGTCATCATTTTAAATGCTAAGATGGAATTCTTCCATCTTTTTTCCATGGGAGGGGATTAGTCATAAGGGTGATAGCTGGCAGACTTTATATACAGCTTCCTTTTGTTCATTTAATACTAATGTGTTTCTTTCATTAGCTACAGAACTCCCTCCGTAACAAAAGCAAATAAGAACTTTGTGAATTAATGTATCCTTCCTGGGTTTTTGTTTTGTTCTGTTTTTAATTAATTATTTGTGAAGATTTTCTTTTTTTAACTAATCTCTGCACCCAGCATGGGGCTCAGACTCACACGCCTGAGGCTCTCCTGACTGAGCCAGCCAGGTACCCCTTTAGTTTATCTTATGTTACTAGAGTTGAAATACTTTTCTTTCAGGTAAAAATAACAGAAAGTATTTCTGAAATTCGGGAGCTTGAGAATATAGAAGAACACCAGTCTGTAGATATTGCAACGTTGGTAAGATTCTTTTCCTCAGTTTAAATGGAGTATTAAAGGACAAAACTGTCATTTACGTTAATAGCAACTACGCTCAGCCTTTTTCAGATCCTTTTAATTGGAGCTACTTTTTCTGATTGCTGTCTTCGTTTACGTAATGAGGTAGAAACTACCTGGCTTCTGGCGTTTAAATTCCTTAATGTTTTGTATATGTAGCTTGCATGCATAATAATTGATTTTGTCTCCTACTACATGTAATAAAACTATCAAACCTTAAACAGTATGCTTCCGAACAGTGGCTTTTTAAACCAAACTGCCTAGCATAGTATATTTCGCAGTTAGTCAGTATTAGTATTAATGGATATCTTTTAGTCAGTTGTAGCTGGTCTCCGCATTATTGGTTTTTTTTTCTGCTAGAAACTGGTTTTCATTTTAATTTGTCACACATTTGTTACTCTTTTTTTCCCCCCCAAGGAACTGTGTATGTTCAGCTTAGCTTCTCTGAGTTACAGTAAGCAGTGCATTAGGTAGATTGGGTCTGGTTAAAATGAATAATTATTTATTAAGTATCCACACTGCACCAGGCACCATATTAAGTGCTGCGGGATATTACAGAGAACAAGACATAAGGTCTGTGGGAGCTTTCTGGGAATGAGAATTTGTCTTCATTTGTTATCAGTAATTTTGTTCTCCACTGTTTATATTTCTGCTTTAATTTCTTTGATTTCTTAAAGGTATGGACAACGTCTTGGTCATTTTTGTTTCCTCAGCATCTAGCTTTTATCTGGGGCTAGTTCAGTATACTGCATTTTGAAAGACAGAGTAACTAAATAAAATAAAAGTTCTTCCCTTTATTTATGACCTCAAGCAGAGTATAGTTTCACTTGTCTCCCAAATGTCCATCTTTTTGTTGAGTAATTTTCTTGTACTTCCTGATTAACAACTAAGGGTATAAAAATATACTAGTGTTGTTTGTATTTGTCTTTCATCATATTGCCTGGAGTCTGTAGTGTCTCCTCTCTCAGAATTTTGTACTGTTTTTCTATTTCATAACTTAAGTATTTTAATTAACTCCATATGCTCTGTAAATGTAACCAGGAAGATGAAGCGCAAGAAAATAAAATCAAAATGAAAATGGTTGAGAAAAATATGGAACAACAAAAAAAAAATATGGAACATCTTAAAAGTCTGAAAATAGAAGCAGAAAACAAGTATGATGCAATTAAACAGAAAATTAATCAGCTCTCAGACCTAGCAGAACCACTTAAGGTATATGTTATTGTTATTCTGTTATATGTGTATTTTATGTTTCAGTTGTGTATCTGTGCTGTACTTGCTAGATAATTCCCTAATAGAATTCATGGTCAAATGTGAATATAACCACATAAAATGGGATATAAACCTAATTTTTGTCAGTAGGTCAGTTAGAATTAAACATTTCTGTTCATCTCTTTAGGATCATAAATTGCCAAAATTGTTTCCCCCGGAAGATTACAATTTGGTTCCCTCTTTGTTTTGTGGTTTTCTTCTTCTATTTTTAGAACCAGAAGCATGGATATCTTCTCCATCTGTTCTCTTTCTGTGCTCACCTATTCCATTGTCCCTCCTTGCGTTCCTTCAGTAATTCAGGGATCAGTTATATAAAAATAGAGTTACAGATTAGATATAAAAGCCAACTTGAAATAAAATGCCACTGAATTCTTATTTATTGATATGTCTGTTAATGTTCCAGCCTCAATTAAACTAGTCTTTTTTTTTTTTAACACGTGCTTTTTGAAACCAAATTTAGGAAAATAAAATTATTTAACAATTAAATGTGTACATTTCCCTGTGTTGTTTATTAGCTTAATTATCAGTAGCTTATTGTCATTATCATTTTTATGAATAGTTCAATTATTCTCAGAACTTTAAATTTTTTTTACAAGACTCTGAGAAGCATAAATAGTGTATTTTAAGAGTCTGAGAGGGTTATGTTGATGGCACGATTTCAACATAAACCCCCTTTTTTGGCAGGAAAACTACTCCCTTTGAATCAAAATGGATTTAGATATTTTAATAGCTTTAAAGAATTGTGCATATAACTTTTACTATCCTTCTGTCCACTGAAATTTTTAGAAAGCCTGACTTACAGCGTTGGGAGAATATTAAAGGAAGGTGCCAGATGTGCTGCCTAGAAAAACGGTTTGCTGTGGTCTCTCTGGAACTACTGTCCAGGGCCTGGGGTCCTGCCTGATGTATAACCCAGAGCAACTTAACTCCTTTCTATTGGTGATAAAAATAAAAAATGGGGTGGGACGCCTAGGTGGCTCAGTTGGTTAAGCAGCTGCCTTCGGCTCAGGTCATGATCCCAACGTCCTGGGATGGAGTCCCACATCGGGCTCCTTGCTCAGCAGGGAGCCTGCTTCTCCCTCTGCCTCTGCCTGCCTCTCTGTCTGCCTGTGCTCACTCCTGCACTCTCTCTCTATCTGACAAAAAAAAAAAAAAAAAGATTAAAAAAAAAAAAGAATAAAAAATGGGAAAACAGACTGATAAGTTATCTGACTAAGAAGATTAAGAAACTTAATAAAGTTTTTTTTTTAAGATTTCATTTATGTATTTGACAGAGAGAGAGAGAGCACAAAGGCAGAGGGAGCATCAGGTAGAGGGAGAGGGAGAAACAGACTCTCTGCTGAGCAGACAGCCCAACATGGGACTCGATCCTAGGATCCTATGATTATGACCTGAGCCAAAGGCAGATGCTTAACCGACTGAGCCCCTAGGCACCCCCCAAAATATAACGTTTCAGTATTAAAATTGTGAGGAAGGAAAATGTATTGAAGATAATATTGAGAAAAATAATTAAGAAAGCATTTGCTACAGGAAATAAGAAAAAGGCAAAAAGTCTAAAATAAAAAAAAGACAAGACTAGTTTTTAAAAGAAAACAAAGTAAGAACAGAGTAAGATAAATATTAAAAATCATCAGGAATAGACAAGGTAGAATTCAGCACTCAGGAATTAGAGCAGTGAAGTCACAACAAAGGTAGGTTTAAAAAATATTTTGAATGGGTAAGGGATGGAACAGGGTGATTTAAAATCAAAATGATGAGATATGTTAAAACAACATAGGAAAGAGAAGATCAGCACCTAAATTACTCATCCCAGACCAGACAATTTAAAATTCAAAACAAGAAATGATGAAGAGCTCTGTTCTGTTCTTTTAGGGACCTCTAGGCTAACGCAACTCCTGGAATTGGGAGTTTGAAAAAGTTTAAGAGCAGAAAAGATGGGCAGAGGGCAGTGAGGGTTCTTGATCTTAGCTCTTTGCCTTGGCTACAAATAACTGAAAGCCAGGAGGTGAGTCCTTCAGTGAACTTGCTTGCAGTCAGCCAGTAGCCCAGAGGCTTTTCCTCCCCAGTGTCGTGTCACACTAGCCCATCAATAACAGCAGGACCAACAGGCTAACAAAATAATTTAATTCCTGAGACACTGCCGTCATGATACATTAGCAGCTTTAAGATGTGATCTGTTTGCTATTCGTGTTGTGTCAGGGGTGGTGAGGGCTAAAGGACTCTAGATATATAGTCACTGAGATTTTGGTATGGGAAATATTTTCCTCACTTTGAACAGTTTGTTGAGATTTATACTACAAACTTAATGCTGTAGTTTTAGTTCCAAGTTGAATTTGTTGGATGGGGAACGTGACCCACATTGAGACTACTAGAAGAGATGGGCTACGTTGTTAGAATAGGAAGACCTCTCAGTTTCTGATAGTTTGTTTGGATGATGATGATCATGTGCTTTTAAAAATTCCAAGGTAATGTTTTATAGTTTTTTAAAACCTCATAATTGATAACGAGTTTATATGAAACGAGGCAGTAATAACACTGTAGCAATTTATCTAATGTCTCTGAGTAAAACTGGTTTTCTTAGGCATCTAAGATAATAACATTTTTTAATGATTATGTTCCTTCTACCATCCCAGCCTATTTTTTAAAGGCTGTAACTTTTGAAAGGTTAGAAATGCTACCGGTTTAGGACTACTACATCAGACTTTAATTTTAGACCCAATCCCTCCTAATCCTCACCTAACCCAGGATGGGTATCGTTAACTGGCTGTTCATATCTGTAGCCCTTCATTCCACCAATAAAATGAAATAAAATAAAATACCCTCTTGCTTCACTTTTGGTTTTAAATTTGACATACATTTATGAAGTACGCAAGGACAGATCAAACAGTCATGGTAAATGTGGAGGAAGGGATGGCGACCAGATCAGGTTCTTTTCATCCTATTTCACAAGTGAAGTCTGTACATTTCCACGGTTGCTGGGGGGGAAGATTAATCAGCACAAATGTGGCCTGGAACACTTTACTCTTTGGCTCCCTGAAACAATTGTGGGCCTATTTAGTGTGAAGGTTCCTACCACACATGATTCAACCCTCCTGTTTCATAGGTTACTCGATCTTCTAATTGTAATGTCTCCTACTACATCAGTTGCACCCACTTTTAAAAATTCTGTTTGAAGTAAAGGGACAGCTTTTCTCCATCAATGTAACAATGTTTTTAGTTTGTTTTTTTTTAAAGATTTTATTTATTTATTTGACAGAGATCACAAGTAGGCAGAGAGGCAGGCAGAGAGAGTGAGGGGGAAAGCAGGCTCCCTGCTGAGCAGAGAGCCCAAAGCGGGGCTCAGTCCCAGGACCCTGGGATCATGACCTGAGCCAAAGGCAGAGGCTTTAACCCACTGAGCCACCCAGGCGCCCCTCTGTTTTTAGTTTTAATAGAACCCTTTTATAATCAGGTGCCTAACATGGAGGATAGTTTTTTGGTTTTTGTTTTTTATTAACATATACTGTATTATATGCTTCAGGGCTACAGGTCTGTGATTCATCAGTCTTACACAATTCACACAACTCACCATAGCACATACCCTCCCCAGAGTCCATCCCCAGCCACCCCATCCCTCCCACCCGCCTCCCCTCCAACAACCCTCAGTTTGTTTCCTAAGATTAAGAGTCTTTTATGGCTTGTCTCCCTCTCTGGATTCATCTTATCTCATTTTTCCCTCCCTTCCCCCATGATCTTCTGTCTTGTTTCTCAGATTCCTCATATCAGTGAGATCATACGATAATTGCCTTTCTCTGATTGGGGGGTATTTTTAGCAGTATGAACAAGGTGCAATAAATTGTACTCTTACAATAGAAGTAGCCTATATCCTGTGTTATATGAGGTAAATATTTTCAGTTTTTAGATACCTCACAAGTTCTTTTCCTTTTGAGTTACTTCCAAATATTCTGTCTTTCTTGAGTCTGTTTTGATTGTTTTGGTTGGTGTTTCTTTCTTTCTCTGTTTCTGACTGTAGCTCCTGAGGCTGGCCATGATCATCATAGTGTGTATGGCTGGTGCTAGGCCCAAAAAACAAACCAGCACACTGAGTAAAATTTAATTTGGTGGTCCTTAAATCAGGAGACTTTTTTTTTTAATGATTTTTTAAATATTTATGTATTTGACAGAGAGGGGGAGCAAGAGAGGGAGAGGCTGATGTGGGGCTGGAGCCTAGGATCCTGGGATTATGACCTGAGCCAAAGGCATACACTTAACCAACAGAGCCACCCAGGCGCCCCAAATCAGGAGACTTTTGAATTAAAACGGTTTTATTGAGATACAACTGATGTGTAGTGAATACACATAAAAGTATACAGTTTGATAAGTATTGACATGTATAAACTGAAACCACAGAGAATGGTTTCATGTTCTTCACACTCAAAAGTTTCCTCATGTCCCTTGTATTCTTTCTCTCCTCACTCCCCCTCCTTGTCCCAAATTACCAATCTGCTTGCTATTAACTGTAGTCTACACACTTTCTAGAATTATGTATAATGGCATCACACATTATGTACTCTTACTGTTTTTTGGTTTGACCTTCTTCAGGATATAGCACATTGTCTAGCACATACGTCTACACTATATTTTGAAAGTGAATAGAATAAAAGTTATTCTTTTTGATTTTGATATTCATCTATATTTTTACTTGAATCAGTCAGTCATTCCTTTTTGTTGCTGAATAGTTATTCCATGATATTTGCTAAGTCACAGTTTGTTTATTCATTTACCTGTTGAGGGACATAGAGGTTTCCAGTTTGGGGGCTATTATAAATTAAATATTTATATTGGGGGCTTTATAAATAAAGCTACCTTGACCATTAGTGTACAAGTCTTTGTATATCACAGTAAATGAACAAACTGTCTTCCAATCTAAACCATCAAAATTTTAGTGAAGATTTTTTTTTTAAGTTTTTATTTGAATTCCAGTTAGTGAACATACAGTGTAAGATTAATTTCAGATGTACAACATAGTGATTCAACACTTCATACAACATCCTGTGCACATCACAAGTGCACCCCTTAGTCCCCATCACCTAGTTCACCCATCCCTCCACCCCCTCCTTTCTGGTGACTCTCAGTTTGTTCTCTGAAGTTTAGAGTCTGTTTCTTGGTTTGCCTCTCTCTCTCTCTTTTCCCCTTTGTTTGTTTATTTTGTTTCTTAAATTCCACATATGAGAGAAATTATATAGTATTTGTCTTTCTCTGGCTTATTTCACTTAGGATAATACTCTCTAGTTCTATCCATGCTGTTGCAAACATCAGGATTTCTTTCTTTTCTGTGGCTAACATTCCAGTGTGTGTGTGTGTGTGTGTGTGTGTGTGTGTGTGTGTGTGTGTGTACCACATCCTCTTAAAGATTTCTGACCTATGTTTATTCATTAGTTTTTGATTCTCTTTTGATGTGTCTGATTTTTTTTTTATTATGGCTGTATTGGCCTTATAAAATAAGAAGTGTTTCCCCTTCCCTTTTCTGAAAGTTTTTACAAATTTGGAATTACTTCTTTTTTACATAGAGAATTTACCAGCAAAGCTATCCTGGCCTGTAATTTTCTTTGTGGCCTATAGTTTCTCTATAAATTCATTTTCTTTAGTTGATACTGAACTATTTAAGTTTTCTTCTTAGGGATTGTGTTGTCTCATTGACATTTATCACACGTATTGAACATGTAGTTCATAATTTTTCTTTATTGTCCCTTATAAATCTGAACAACAGAGAGAAAATAGACTGAACCAAGCAAAAGAAAAAAAAAGAAAGAAAAAAGTCTGAAAAAATGAATAACACTTTAAGTCTCTAACCAAAGATCTGACATCTGCATCATTGGAGTCCTCAAAAGAAGGGAGAAAGAGGAGAGGGCTAAAAACATACTTCAAGAAATAATAGCTGCATCCTTTTCAAATTTGGCAAAAAGTCTGAATTTACAGATTAAGAAAGTGAGTGAACCCCAAACAGGATAAACCCAAGATAATCTACAATAAGACACATAGTCAAACTTCTGAAAGCTAAAGTCTTAAAAGCACCTAGGGAGAAACCTTACCTCTATGGGAAACAAACACAATATTTGAATGATAGCCAGTTTCTCATCAGAAACTATGGAGACCACATGGAAGTTGCACATTTTTCCAGTGCTGAAAGAAAAGACCAGCCAACCCATAATCTAATTGCAACATAAATATCTTTCAGCAGTAAAGGAAAAATTGAAACATTTTCAGATGAAAGAAAACTTGGAGAACTTGTTGCCAACAGACTTGTTCTAACAGAATGGCTAAAAGTTCTCTAAATAGAAAAAAATAAAAGAAGGAATTTTGGAACACCGAGAAGGAAGAAAAACAAGTTAAACATATATGTAAATGCAGCAGTCTTTCCTTCTCAGTTTTTAAAATTATGTTTAAAACCAAATAAAATTTTAATAATGTCTGAGATGGTTCTAAAATATGTAGAAGAAATATTTTAAGACAATTATACTAAAAAATAAGCATAAAGGGCTAGAACGGGAGGTAAGATTTGTGTATTTATAATCAAGCTGGTAAAGATTATGACCAGTAGACTATGTTGTTAAATATATAAAATATATATATAATACCTGGAGCAACCACTAAAAAAGCTATTCAGAGAGATACACTGAAAAGTACTATATATGGACAAATCAAAGTGGAATTCTAAAAAAAATGTTTAACCTACATGAAGCAGGAAAAAGAAGATAAGACAAAAACAAATGACAGACTTAAGCCCTAATTATATGAATAATTATATAAAATGTAAGTAGTCTAAATAAATAATTGAAAGACAGATATAGGCACAGGGCACCTAAGTGGCTCAGTTGGTTAAACATCTGACTCTTGGTTTTGGCTCAGGTCATGATCTCAGGGTCATGAGGTCAAGCCCTGCATCAGGCTCCCATGCTCAGTGCAGAGACTCTCTGTCTCTCCGTCTCCCTCTGCCCCTCCCCACACCAGCAGGTCTCTCTCTCTCTCACTCTCTCTCTCTCTCTCTCTCTCTTGCTTTTGAATAAATAAATAGAATCTTAAAAAAAAAAAAAAAAGGACAGATAAAAGCAGATTAGGCTAAAAACATGACCAGTATATATGTTATCTACAAGGTCAATTCAAATGTAACCAATGGACAGGGTGAAAGTAAACAAATAGAAGTTTATATATCTTGCAAATGATAATCATATGAAAGCAAGGGTAACTATTAAAATCTGTAAGGTACACTTCAAAATAAAATTACCAGAGGCAGAGAAGGACATTATATAATGACAAAAGGGTTAATCCACCAAGAATAGATACCAATTGTAAATGTGTGCACCCAAACAGCACACCTGCACCAAACATATAACCTGCAAAATATGAGAAAACTCCCACAATAATTGATAGGACAGGAAATCAGTAAGGATTTAGAAAATTGAACAGCACCATCAACCTACAGAATCTAATCAGTACTTAGAGAAGATTACCAACACCAGCAGAATACACCCCATTTTCCAGTGCCTGTGGCATGTACACCAAGATAGATTATCTCCTGGACCATTAAAAAACAAACAATTTAGAAGAACTGAAATTAAACAGTGTGTTTCCTAATCATATGCATTCATACTAGAAATCTTTAGTTGAAAGATCATCAATTAAAAATCTTTTAATAGAAAGATAATTTCCAAATATGTGAAACTTAACATCCTTCTAAATAACCTAGGGTCCAAAAAGAAAGTATTGAGAGAAATTTTTAAATATTGAGCCAAATGAAAATGAAGGTGATTTGGGAAATTTATAGCACTGAACAATTCATTAAAAAAACAGTATACAGGGACACCTGGGTGGCAGAATCCGTTAAGCGTCTGCTTTTGGCTCAGGTCATGATCTCAAGGTCCTAAGATTGAGCCCCACATCAAGCTCTTTGTTTGGTGGGGAGCCTGCTTCACCCTCTCTGCCTGCTTGTGATCTCTCTCTCTGTCAAGTAGATAAATAAAATCTTAAAATCTATATCTATGTCTATATTTATATATATATATAATACATATCCTTATTATATATTATTCACAGTGACCACATGGGGTTTACTTATTCTGGAGATGCAAGACTATTTCCACTGTATTAATAGGCTGAAGAAGAGAAATCATATATCAGTGAGGAAAAAATACCTGATAACATTCACCCATTCATGATTTTTTTAAAAAGTCCTTGGAAAAACAGAAATAAAGAATTTCTTCTGACACATTAAAGACCAGAAACAACCTAGTTAGCATGAAGAAGGTAAAGATGTTTGTCTTGCTATATTTACTCAGTGTAGTTAGTATTGGAAGTTCTAGCAAGTGCAATATGACAAGAAAAGGAAATAATATACCGATTGTAAAGGAAGAAATAAAACTCTATTTGATATGCCATGATTGTCTACTTGGAAAAAGACCTCAAGGATTCTATAAGAAAACTCCTAGAACTAAAAAATAAGTTCAGCAAAGTCACAGGATATGAAATAAACATAACAAAAGCCAATTGTACTTTGATACACTAGCATATGAACATATGGATGCTGAAATTAAAACTAAGTACTTCTCACAGTTCCTCAAAAGAAGTGTTTCTATGTACATCTAACAAAATATATCCGGGACCTGTATTCTGTGTACTGAATACACACTTAATCAACCACTACTTCTGTTTCTATAGATTTGCCTATTCTAGAAATTTCATGTCAGTGAAATCATACAATAGGTGGTCTTTTGTGACCGAACTCTTTCACTTGGTATAAGGTTTTCAATCTTCATTCCTGTTCTAGCATGTATCAGCAGTTTGTAACTTTGTATGCCCTAGTAATATGCCAATTTATTATTGTGTATCAATTTTATTATTGTGTACAATAATACACAATATTGTTTATCACATTTTATTATCAATTCATCAGTTGGTGGTACTTCGGGTGCTACTGCTGTGAACATTCATGTACACATTTTTCTTTCTTTTGGATAAATACCTAGAAGTAGAATTGTTGGGCATGTTATTTTGAGAAACTTTGAAATTATTTTCAAAAGTGCACCACTTCATATTCCCACCCATGATGTTTGTCACACTTCCTTCACATCCTTGTTATTGTATGCCTTTTCTATTTTAACCATATTGTTAGGTGTGAATTTTTTTTTTTTTAAGGTTTTATTTATCTGAGAGAAAGATAGCAAGAGAGAACACAAGTGGGGGCAGGGAGAGAGAGAAGCAGCCTCCTGGGTGGAGAGAGAGAAGCAGCCTCCTGGGTGAGCAGGGAGCCTGACATGGGGCTCCACCCCAGGACCCTGGGGTCATGACCTGAGCTGAAGGCAGATGCTTAATGAGCCACCCAAGCACCCCAAAGAATGAAATGTTCTTTGTGGTTTTGATTTGCATTTTCCTTATGTCTAATACTGTTGAACAAATTGTGTTCTTATGGCTCATGTGTGTATCTTCTTTGGAGAAATGTCTGATCAAAACTTTGCCCTTTTTTCACTTGTATTATGTGTCTTTCTTTTTGAGTTTTAAGAGTTCTTTATGTATTCTGGATATATGTTTGATGTTTATGATACTATTGTGAATTTTACAGATTTTAAGTAATTTTTAAATTATTCCTAACGTGTAGAAATATTACTGATTTTTGTTTTGGTTTTGTATCTGCTGAGTTTTCTAAACTTACTAATTTAAAAGCTTTTCCTTTGAAATTTCTTCATACAATCATCTCTCTCTCTTTTTTTTTTTTTTTTTAAAGATTTTATATATTTATGTATTTGGGGGGTGGGTAGTACAGAAAGTGGGAAAGAGAATCCCAACCAGGCTCCACACTCGGCACGGAGCCCAACGCCGGGCTCAGTCCCACAACACAGAGGTCATGACCTGAGTTGAAACCAAGAGCCTGGATGCCCAACTGACTGAGCCACTCATCCGCTCCAGTCATCTCTTTTTTTAAAAGCGGTTTAACTCTTCCTTTCCAATATCTTTGCTTTTTATTTCCTTTTTACATTTTCACTGAATTAGCCTGGGCCTGCAATATAGTGTTGGGTAGAATGGGACTAGATCCTTGCCTTGTACTTGGTCTTGAAAAGAAAGCATGAAATCTTTAAAAAAATGGTTAGCTGCTATTTGTGTTTTAATTGTTCTTGTTCCTGTTTCCTCTTTTTTTTCTTTTGGGGTTAGCCTGGTAATTTTTAGTGTTCCTTTTTTTAATCTCTTCTCGTTTTTAAGCCATAATTCTTTTCTTTTCCCAGTGGTTGTTGTGCCTTATAATATGCATCTTTACCTTATCATAGTACACTATTATTTATTTATTTATTTTTAATTTTATTTATTTGATAGACAGCACAAGTAGGCAGAGAGGCAGGCAGAGAGAGAGGGGAAGCAGGCTCCCTGCGTAACAGGGAGCCCAATATGGGGCTCGATCCCAGGACCCTGGGATCATGACCTGAGCCGAAGGCAAAGGCTTTAACCCACTGAGCCACCCAGGCACCCCTTATTTATTTTTAATGTGATCTTAAAAATGCTAAAATTGTGAGGTTATATTTCCAGACTGATAAATAGGTCAGTGAAAAGTATTTTTGCCTTATCCTTTTCTCTTCCACGGTGACTCATCTTTTTTTTTTTTTTAAGATTTTATTTATTTATTTGACAGACAGAGATCACAAGTAGGCAGAGAGGCAGGCAGAGAGAGCGGAGGAAGCAGGCTCCCCGCTGAGCAGAGAGCCCGATTCGGGGCTCGATCCCAGGACCCTGGGATCATGACCTGAGCTGAAATCGGAGGCTTCAACCCACTGAGCCACCCAGGCGCCCCGGTGACTTACCTTTTTAAAAAGCCAGATCAGCTCTGTAAATATCCAGCACTTGGATTGTCTTAAGTCTTTTCAGGCTTAAAACTTTTGACTTTCCACAAAACTATCTTATTTCCCAAAATATAGTTGAAAGCACCATAATATGTGGAGACTTTATGTTAGGATTTGAATATAATAATGTGACTTCTTAATTGTGGAAACCCTTCACATCCATTCATGCACCTGGATATGAGCGCCGACACTTGCCTCTGGAAGCAACATTAACAACCCCGTCACTTTGTTATCAGTTAGTTTTGTACCTAAGCTGGTAATTTTTTTTAAAACAATCTTTTCTTTAAAGATTATTTTGGCTTTCTTTAAACAGGATGAATTAAACCTTGCTGATTCTGAAGTGGATAACCAAAAACGAGGGAAGCGGCATTACGAGGAAAAACAGAAGGAACACTTGGATACTCTAAATAAAAAGAAACGAGAACTCGATATGAAAGAAAAAGAACTAGAGGTTATCCAGCATTTTTCTTTTATGTTTTGTTTACCACCTTAGTCAGGGCTGGTAAAGTGTTTTCCTTAATGTCCTCTTCCCAAATAGAGACAGGTTGTCTGGGGAGCATGTGTTCCGTATAGTGACGGCTTTTGAGCCAGCGAGACGACCCGCCACGGAGAAGGCTCCGGGTCAGGCAGCAGGTTTAATCTCATGCCTCTGAGAGATTTGCAAAGTGACACTTGCTCTCAGCTACTTTGCTCCTTACGTGCCCAGCTTGGCAAGCGGACAGCAACTTTATGTCAGAAAAAGGCACCCCTTCCTCTGAGCAGCACGGGTGTGGACTGGGCTGAAATTCAGCTCCTGCATACTACACACCTTTTTTAACAGCTGCCAGCAGCAGCAGCCCTGTTTTTAGATGAGAAGTTGAAGGCAACCTTGGTCTAACTGGAAGAGATTCCAACTTTTCTTAGGAAAAGTCTTTGAGCTCTGATCTCTTGTCTCACTTGTTTATGACTTACTATGTGGAATGTTGTGAACGTAAAATAAGTACTATATGTAAAGGCGCCTTGAGTGTTTTAATATTTTATGAATATGAGGGTCTTTTTGTTTATGTTTTCAGTACTATTTGGTGTTCAGAGGCCATTCTAAAACACAGAAAGCTGTCTGCCACACTTCATAACTGCCACTTGAAATTGGTTTCACTAGGAAGATACGGAGATCTTACAAATTACTAAAGTTGTGCATAGTAATGCAATTTTCTCTTGAAGATGTATAGTCTAAACTCTCTTCTCACTCTAAGGCTTAAATAGCATTGATAGTAAAAGTAATTAAGATACACGTAAAAGTCTGATCCTAAGTTCAGTTTTACTTTGCTTTTGTTGGCACAAGTAGTACAGTTTATTACTATGTCAAAGAAAAGTTTTAAAGATATTAAACGTCTATAACCTTAGGAGAAAATGTCACAAGCAAGACAAATCTGCCCAGAACGGATAGAAGTAAAAAAATCTGCATCAATTCTGGACAAAGAAATTAATAGATTAAGACAAAAGATACAGGCCGAACATGCTAGTCATGGAGATCGAGAGGAAATAATGAGGTAAGTGGTTGGTCACTTTTCTGCTTTATTATTCATATATATTAAGACATAAAAAATAAATGTTTATGTGTAAATCTTAAGTTTGGTTTGAGTATTGCTATGGCATATAGTTATAACCAAGCTCGTTTTTCATATGTGTGTTATTCATAATAAACTAATGAGGGCACCTGGGTGGCCCAGTCGGTTAAGTATCCAACTTAGGATTTCAGTTTAGGTCATGATCTCATGGGTTATGGGATTGAGACCCACAGAGCCCCACGTGGGGCTCTGCGCTCAGTGGGGAGTCCACTTAGGATTCGCTCTCCCCCTCCCTCCACCCTTCCCCCCCAACACACACATTCTCTCTCTAAAATAAATAAATCCTTTTTTTAAAAATAAATAAATCTTTAAGAAAAATAATTAACATTTTTTCTTCTGAATTGTAGGAAAACTCATTAGGAAATGATATTTTAAGATAAATGCCATTTTTATACCTATAAGATTCATGTAGAAAAAATGTACAACTTCACAAGCAATTAAAAGAAATGCAAATCAGAACCATTAGAAGCCATTTTCATATATGTCAAGATGAAAAATAAATTGTCAGTCTCATGTCAGTGAGATTTCAGAGAAATGGCTATTTTTAGGTTAGTGGTAAGAATGGAAGCTCTGGGGGCGCCTGGGTGGCTCAGTAGGTTAAGCATCTGCCTTCGGCTCAGGTCATGATCTCAGGGTCCTGGGATCCAGCCCCTAATGGGACTCTCTGCTCAGCAGGGAGCCAGCTTCCCCTTCTCTCTCTCTCTGCCTGCCTCTCTGCCTACTTGTAATCTTTATCAAATAAAGAAATAAGATCTTAAAAAAAAAAAAAAAAGAATGGAAGCTGTTGTTAGTGTAGTGAAAGCACAGTTTCTCAAGCAAGACTACCTTGGTTTGAATTGCGGTTTTACTTCCAGTTATGGGACTTTTGCAAATTACCTAATCTCTCTGAACCTGAATTTACTTGTCTGTAAGATAGGGAAACTATAGCTGCAGGGTGCTTATAGGGATTAAATGAGTTGGTCCCTAATAAACAATATTGGGATACATAAAATGTTAGCTGTGATTATTATTCAAGTTTTTCTGAAAAGCATTAAGGCAGCTTATGTCAAACACCTTCAGAAATTTCAATTTGGCCAAGTAATTTTGTTATTATAATCCAAACGAGAAAAGCTATTTGTGCCTGGGTATGTTTATTATAGCGTTATTTATTTAAAGCTGGAAGATTAGAAATTATGTGCAACTATAGGATGCTGGTTGAATTATAGTAGAAAATTACATCTGTTAAACTTTATGGACAGCTTTTTATAATAAAAAGTTAAAGAACAGGAATGATCTCAGTTCTGTTTACAGAAACAGTGGAAAACAATCGGAGGAAACACAAACATAGTAAGAGTAGTTTTTCTTTACAGTAGATTAATACCTCATGTGTTTTGTTTTGCTCTTAAAAGTATAATCTCCACAAACCATAGGAGACTCTTAATCATAGGAAACAAACTGAGGGTTGCTGGGGAGGGGCGGGGTAGAGGGATGGGGTCACTGGGTGAGGGGCATTAAGGGCACGTGATGTAATGAGCACTGGGTATTATATAAGACTGATGCATCACTGAACCCACCTCTGAAACTAATAATACACTATATATTAATTGGATTTACATTTTAAAAATTGTGGTTTTTTTTAAGATTTTATTTATTTATTTGACAGACAGAGAGATCACAAGTAGGCAGAGAGGCAGGCAGAGAGAGGAGGAAGCAGGCTCCTTGCTGAGCAGAGAGCCCAATGCAGGGCTCAATCCCAGGACCCTGGGACCATGACCTGAGCTGAAGGCAGCAGCTTCAACCTGCTGAGCAACCCAGGTGCCCCCCAAAAATTGTTTTTTAAAGTAAACTTACATACACATAGAAAAGTATAATCTCCAAGTTTGTTTTTTTTCAGAGAACAGTTTTTCTTCAGTCCTTAGGAACTTGGCGCCTTCCACCGCCCTTACTGGAGGTCGAGGGGCAGCGCCCACGGATCCACATCGGGGAGGGGGGTGTTGGGTCCTGTGGTACCTCCCGAAAGCGGTGCCTGGCTGCCCTGCTGTGAAGAGCAGCCGTGTAGGCTCGCACCCAGCCGTGGAAGACACTCACTTTGGCAGTGTCCCTGACCCGGCAAACGAATGTCCCAAATGAATAACCAACTTAATAGCCTTATCCCGAGTTGTGCCACAGGCGAGGCTGGGGCAGTGGAAGGGCCTTTTGTGACACGTGCAGTATTGTTCCTTCTTTTTTCGGTCATCTTGGGAGTGAGGACCCGTGAAGGCTGTCTACTTCCTCTCCAGTCTCATCTCTACCACTTTTCTCTCTTTTTGTCTAATTAAATTTATTAAATACGCTTTCATTGTTTATGTAAATGCAAGGTAATGTGAGCATATTTGTTATTCTTCGTTCTTGCCAGATACAAGAGGTAGAGCAGTAAATAAACTTGGACAGATTGCTTTCTTTGATTTAATGATACACTGTAGAGATCTTTTTATATCAGTATACAGGCATTTTCTCATTGCTTATAATTACATGGTATTGAATCATCTCCTACTGATAGATAGTCGAATTCTAATCTAATCCCTTGCTGTTATAAATGGAGGTCACAGTAAATAATTTTGTACATGTGTCCGATTGTATAGTCGGGGTGTTTTAATAGGATTGACTCCATTTTGGAAGACTCCCTTCCAGCGACTGTGCTTGTTGGCACTCCTGAGGGCAGTGTGTCCGAGGGCTTGTTTCCCCTCAGCCTAAACAGTGTGTGATAACCTTAGTTTTTTTTTGTTTTTTTTGTTTTTTGCCAGTGGGTAGATTGCCTTAAAAAAAAAAAAGAAGAAGAAGAATATAGCTCAATGTAATTTTAATTTCCGTTTTACTTATACTGAGTTTGAACGTCTTTTCCTGCCTTAAGGACAATTTATTTATATCTTTTTCTGTGAACTTTTTATGTACTTCATTTTTCTGTATTTTTGATGTGAAGAGTGTATTTTATCTTTTTCCAAAGGGCTGCGTAGCTA
>RCUC01154348.1:0-13197 GCA_003697995.1 Taxidea taxus jeffersonii
AATAATAACAAAATATGGACAACTTTATGGCAACAATTTTAACTTAGCTAAAATGGACAAATTCTTTAAAAGCCAAAAATATATCAAAGCCAGTATGAGTAGAAAGAGAAAATATGGATATCTGTTAGAGGAATTCAAATCATAATTAAAATTCAGAATTTTTTAAAATCTAAAATTGGAATTAAAAAATCATTATTTTTGATGATCTTGATTTCCTTCTAGAAAAGGTGCTTGAAAATAGGTATTACTTTTGAATTACAGATCTTAACACAAAAATAAGAAAGAAGTCCATTTGTAAATGATAGAGCAGCTTAGTGTCTTTTACTGATTATTTCTTTTACCATAATTTCACTATTTCCAAATGCTCTAGCCAACGTTGCTTTACTCTGGGATCATAGGCTGCACATTTGTTTCCATCAGACCTTTGCAAATTTATTGCAACAACAACTAGATAAATCTGTGTTTAGATCAATGCTAATTCATCACAGCTAGAATAGAACTGAAAACACATGGTGATTTAGTATTTTCTGTACAAAGGACACTATTATGTGTGGTCCCCTATTTTCCTCTTGTCATTTATATCACTATTTATACATAGCACAAAATGTTTTTAATTGAATGTATTCACATAAAATATCTATAGAGATAATATATTACAGTCAAAACTTGGTTTTTGGGCATTTAACCAAGTGGAAATTGTGGCCATAAGTTGAAGGGAGCCTTTATGTCTTTGAGAAAACATGAAGCTCAAAGAAAGTTTTTGCAGAGAACTGTTATTGGTAGATTAACAAACAAGAAAGACTCCAAATTGAAGTTAAATGCTTCATAGAAAATTATAGTAAAGTCTGCACTTACAGTTAGTTGCTCAGATGAGACTAAGGGAGGCAAGTTATGGGAAGGAAGACAGACTCTATGAATGAGCACAGTTCCTGAGCATCTGGAAAGACAGTTCACTCCATTCCTCATATTTCCTTGGTGCTTGGTTTCTATCCTTAGTAGTCATATGCAGCACATTATACAGTGGGCCCTGGAACAACACAGGTTGGAACTCCTGGATCCACTTACATGCAGAATTTTTTTATAAATATGGTACAGTTCTATAAATGTATTTCTCTTCCTTACGGTTTTTTTTTTTAAGATTTTATTTATTTGACAGGTAGAGATCACAAGTAGGCAGAGAGGCAGGCAGAGAGAGAGGAAGGGAAGGAGGCTCCCCGCTGAGAAGAGAACCCGATGTGGGGCTCCATCCCAGGACCCTGGGATCATGACCTGAGCCGAAGGCAGAGGCTTTAACACACTGAGCCACCCAGGTGCCCCTTCCTTATGATTTTCTTAATAACATTTTCTTTCCTTCAGCTTTTTTTTTGTTTTTGAGATTTTATTTATTTATTTGACAGAGAGAGAGAGATAGTGAGAGAGGGAACACAAGCAGGCAGAGTGGAGAGGGAGAAGCAGCCTTCCCGCAGAGCAGGGAGTCCTGTGTGGGACTCGAGAGCCCAGGACCCTGGAATAATGACCTGAGCCAAAGGCAGACACTTAACAACTGAGCCACCCAGGTGTCCCTTTCCTTCAGCTTCTTTTAAGAATACAGTATTTAGTATACATAACATACAGAGTAAACAACAAGTACATTTATTACCTTGATTTATGTTTATGTTATCCATAAGGCTTCTGGTCAACAGTAAGCCATCAGCAGTTAAGTTATGCGCAGTCAAAAGTTACACACAGATTTTCAACTGCACCCCTAAACTTCAAGTTGTTCAAGGGCCAATTGCATTAACATAATGTGTATATGTTCACACATATGTTCTGTAGGGAAACGTGGATCTCAAAATGTGGGAACACAGGGTCCTTTCTGTTGTGCGTACTCTACCACACTGGGTGAACTCTGTGTTTTTGAGTCTGAGGAGTCCATTTCTGAGCATATTACTTGTTTGTCAGAGTGTCCTTTTCAATGTAGTAAAATTTTCTTTTTTCTACCTGCCTAGTAGAGACCCTGGTTCTGGAAATTCTGACAAATAAAAAAATTATACATATTTCATATATAATTATATTATATATACTTTTATATATTATAATAAGTATATTTTTTAAGAGAAATAAAAATCACCCGCAATTTAATTACCATAAAACCATCACTGTGCAGTCTTCTGGTATTGTTTCCTATGTATTTTTTATCCATATATTTATACTCCTCCACCTCTACAAACACACAAAAAATTAGTGTGATAGTTTTCTGTATTTGTTTCCAGGCACTTTCTGATGTTTGCTAATGAGATGGGCACAGTCCCTCAACAAAGCTCACTGTCTCCTATGGACCCCCATGAACATGTCAAAATAAATGCCGATGTACTGAGCATTATGAAAGGGGAAACACCAGATGCTACAGAGTGAATATCAGGGAGATATTACAAATTTAGGGTGTAAGTTCAGAGAGATAATAAGGAATTTAGCCCCTCTGAGGAGGTGTACCATTTAGGATGCTCTTGGGTTCAAGTAATAGACTTGACGTAACAACTAATATTGGCTTAAACAACAAGCACATTTATTATCTCTAAGCATAAGAATCAGACCTAGGGGAATGGGGGTAACCACAGCAGCTGAGCAGAGTCACGTGTGGTCCAGCCTCTCTGGGATTCTCTTGGCTTTCTGTCCAGGTGACAGAATGCTTGCAGCAGTTCCGAAAGTCAGCCTCACACAATGATGTCCATAGGTAGAAAAAGGAGAGTTCTCCCCCATGTGTCTCTTTGAAAAAGGGAAGCACCCTTTCCAAAATTTCTCCCAGGAGACACTGATTCTTATCTCTTGGGCTGGAATTGTGTCATGTACTATTTCTAACCCCATTTTTGGTAAGGGGAATGGAATTACGAGGCTTAGAAAAATCAAGATTCAGCCCCTGGGGATGGAGAGTGACCATCTATCCCTGACACATATTGTCACCCACTATTTGAATAGAAACAGAATTCTGTTAGCTAGGAAGAAGTGGGGCACCCCCATTAATAAAGCACTAAGTAAATTATGGTACATATAGTGAAATCCTCAGTAGCTATTTGAAAAGAAACAGATGTATATGTATTAATAGAGCATTAGTTTCAAATTGTACTGATGGAGGAACAAAGGCACAGAACATTGTATGTATGATGCACCGATTTGTGTAAAAACAGAAACAAAAAATGCTTTCTCATATGCTGGTATTTGCATAAAACACTTCCGGAAGGACCTAAGAAACTGCAGTATTTTCTCTGAGGACAAGGATAAGAGAGAGATTTATCATTCATTGTGCATCTTTTTTACTGTTTGGATTCCCCCCCCACCATTACTATGTATATATAATTGATTTTTATATTTGTTGATGAAAGTAACTATATAGAGAAAGCATGTTACATAAAACATGTAAATAAAAATGCCAAGATACTTTCAATTTATATAATGCTTTATTCTTATAAAATTATCTTTCTGGGGCACTTGGATGGCTCAGTCAATTAAGCGTCTGACTCTTAATTTTGGCTCAAGTTATGATCTCAGGATTGTGAGATGGAGCCCTGTGTCGAGCTCCACACTGGGCATGAAGCCTGATTAAGATTCTTTCTCTCGGGGTGCCTGGGTGGCTCAGTGGGTTAAAGCCTCTGCCTTCAGCTCGGGTCATGATCCCAGGGTCCTGGGATGGAGCCCTGCATCGGGCTCTCTGCTCAGCAGGGAGCCTGCTTCCCCTCCTCTCTCTCTGCCTGCTTGTGATCTCTGTCTGTCAAATAAATAAATAAAATCTTAAAAAAAAAAAAAAGCCCCAAAACAACAACAACAAAAAGATTCTTTCTCTCCTTTTCCCTCTGCCCTCCCACCCCCACTCATACGCTTGCTCTTAAAATAAATAAATAAATAAAAATTTTAAAAATACCATTAACTTTTACACATCCATTTAATTTTTATGGTTTTATTTTAAAAATGTACTTGCAACATATGTCCACACAAAAACTTGTACATGAATGTTCTTAGCACAATTAATCATTATAGTCAAAAAGTAGAGGGGCGCCTGGGTGGCTCACTGGGTTAAGCCTCTGCTTTCAGCTCAGATCATGATCCCAGGGTCCTGGGATGGAGCCCTGCATTGGGCTCTCTATTCTGCAAGCAGACTGCTTCCCCCTCTCTCTCTGCCTGCCTCTCTGTCTACTAGTGATCTCTGTTTGTCAAATAAATAAATAAAATCTTTAAGAAAAAAAGTAGAGGGATGCCTGGGTGGCTCAGTTGGTTAAGCGGCTGCCTTCGGCTCAGGTCATGATCCCAGCGTCCTGGGATCGAGTCCCACATCAGGCTCCTTGCTCGGCAGGGAGCCTGCTTCTCCCTCTGCCTCTGCCTGTGCTTGCTCTCTCTCTCTCTCTCTCTCTAACAAATTAAAAAAAAAAAAGAAAAAAAGTAGAAACAACCCAAATGTCTATCAACAGTAGAATGGATACACAAAATGGGATTTATACATACAAGGGGTATTTTTTTATCTCTAAGAAGAAATGAAGTGCTGATACCAGCTACAGCATGGGTGAACCACAAAAGAGTAGCAAGGAGCCAATTACAAAAGACCACATATTATACGATTACATTAAATGTCTGGAACAGATGAATCGATAGAGACAAAAAGTAAATTGGAAGTTGCCTGAGAGTGGTGAGGTTGAGGGGAAATTAGGAGCAACTGCTAAAGGGCATGGGGTTTCTTGTTAAGGTGATGAAAATGTTCTAAGATCATGACAGTAGTTGCGTACTCTATGAAAATACTAAAAACTATTGTACACTTTCAGTGGGTCAATCATATGGTATGTGAACTATACTATATCTCAATAAAGCTACTTTCTGATATGTACCTGCATTGTTGTTGTTTGTTTGTTGTTGTTTTTCTGCATCCACCAGCAGAATTTCCAGAAACATTACTTCAGATTCTTTGTGGACATTATAGAATAAATTGACGCATAAATATATATAATATATTCTATAATTCTAATTATATATTCTATAATCATAGAATAAATTGACACTTTGTTCTTCTTTGAACATTTAGTTAGTCCTCTGGCAATTTTTTTTTCTCTAGTATTTTATGCATTTATAGACTTCCATGCTTATTTTTTTCCCAAAAATTCTATCACCAGCATTTTAGCTTTTGTTTCTTCTGCTTTCACATTCCCTACAAATACAACCCTATAAACTTTTGTTTTGTGTGACTGTAGGTTTACTCCTATTTTTAATAAATGTTTAAGAATGATCTCGTCAAAAAATTCACACATAGCTTAAAACTGAGATAGTATAAAGGGGCTTATCATGGAAAACGACAGACTCTAGTGCTCCACTTCCCCCTTTCTATTCCTGTTTCCTAGGAAAAAACACTTTTTAACTGTTTCTGTTTGTTATCCTGGCCATTATTCCCGTTTTGCTGAATAAGCTCACATATCAGTATCCCAAACTGCCTTCAAGCTATGACGGATAAGTACATAGCCAACTGATGTTTGGCCAATAGTTTGGCCACTCCTGGGACTCTAGGTTGAAAATAATTTTTCCTCAGGAACTTGAAGGCATGACTTCACGGTAATCTTGTTGAGCATCATGTTGCTGTTGAGAAGTCTGATTCTTGTTCTTTTGGGTTTAATTCTTTAATCTTTCTCTGAAATGTTTCATAGTTATCCTAGTGTTTTAAAATTTCCCAGTGATGTGCTTTGTGTGTACAGATTTAAATTCATTGTGTTGGGCCTTTGGTAAGCATTTCAATATAAAGACTGTTTCCCTTCAGCTCTGGAGATTTGTGTAAGTAATTTCTGTAATAAGTTTCTTTTCTCTGTATTATCATTTGAGGATTCCAGCTGGTTGGATGCAGAGTCACCTAGACTGATTCTTTCTCAACCAGAATTCTTCATGTGAATCTGAGACCACACAGAAAATGGCTTGAGTGACTTTTTCCACACCTTCCAAGGATGGTCTTATTCAGTACCATGTTAGACACAGAGAGAAATTAATAGGTAACATACAGTGAGTGTCTTAGGAAAGGGGTCAGCAAACTTTAAACTTTTTTTTATTTTATTTTATTTTATTTTATTTTAGAGAAAGAGGAAGAGAAAGAGCATGAGCAGGGGAGGTGGGGCAGTGGGAGATCAAGAAGCAGGCTTCCTGTTGAGCAGGGAGGCCCATGTGGGACTCAGTCCCAGGACTTTGGGATCATGACCTGAGCCAAAGGCAGATGCTTAACCAAAAAAGAGACAGATAGGAAATACTTTAGGTTTATGGACCTGGAGGCAAAAATTGAGGCTATTACGTAGCTACTTATATATCCATTTAAAATGTAGTCATTTTAAGGTTTTTTTTTTTTTTTTTTAATTCTTATCTCATGGGCTGTTTAAAAAAAAAAGAAGCAGGTGGCTGACTGGATTTGGTCTACAGCCAGAGTTTTCTCAACTTCTACTTTAGGGCATTAGGGTTCCCTTCTTTCACTGAATTCTGAGAATTCAGAAAATCCTCTTTTTTTACTTTCTCTCATACTTTCCTCAACTTAGCTTTTTGCTCTACATTTTGAGATATTTTTGCAAATTTACCTTAAGCTGTTTATATTTGAATTCAACAGTCATTTTTACTTCCAATGCCTCTTTGTGCTCTAGTTGCTCCCTTTTTATACTATCCTGTTTTTGCTTTATGGATTCAGAACTTTCCCAAATATTTCTCCTTACAGGTTTTTTTTTTAAGTGTTCTCTTTTGTTCCATAAATCATCTGGCTTTTTTTTTCCTTTAAGGACAGTTTTTGCGTTTATACATCTGTGATCTCTGATAATCTAATCATACTTAACAGTGATACGATAGAAAAATCACCTGTTCCATATATGCAAGGCATAAACATTCAACAGTTCCATGCTACATTTTTAGTGTCCATTTATGTTTTATATATTAAAACTGGTGGTTGCATTTTTGTAAAACCTCTAGCTGAAATCAGATGCAAAGAGAAACTCTCTGATAATGCATGTGCGTCTGTGTGTGGACCACCCAGAGGTGCAGTGCTACACAAGCATTCTCTCATTGGGATGATGGCATTGCTTTGAGTTCCCAGCTTCTTCTGTGCTGCTTACTTGCCTTCATCCCTACTTCGTCTGTCTGCTGGGGAGAAATAGCCCACTTGCTGATGATCCTCATCTTTGCTATACTGGTTTTACACCTCTTATAGACTCCTTTACTATTACGTCAATGGGATCTCAGGAGGGAGAGGATAAATATTCATGTTCAGGCTGCTGTTTTGAATTAGTATTCTCACCACACGTGTTAAAGTGTATTGTTGCATTTATTGTGTGCCTCTTGTATACAGGAAACAGTAAGTCTTTTATGGTGTTTGTAATTCAGTGGGGAAATAGCACATATTCCCTGTTAACTTCAATAAGAGGAAGATTGTAGTCAGTGTTGTAATAAGCTGAAGACGGAGGAGTAGAAGTGACTGCGGAAGTAAGGCTTTAAGGAGAAGCTGACATCTGAACTAAGGCTTGAACATAAAGCAGAGAAGGTGTTTCAAGGGGAGAGACCTTAGCATGCACTGAAATACAGGTCAGAAGTCCAGTGAGTGGTGAGTCATCCTTTCCTGATGTGACTGGAATGTAGTATGTATGTATATTTGAGTTGGCAGGGGGACTCTTATAAGAGATGAGTCTGGAAAGGCAAATTGGACTCAGATCACAAAGGATCATTCCACGCTCAGTCATTGAGATTTCCTTCTTTAGGCCATTGGGAATGACTTTTGAGTAAGGCAGGAAAGATGGGCTAAACAGTCGTTTAGGTAAATCAATCCAGTTATAGTAGGAAAGATAAATTTAAAAGATAAAATAGTTGGGGTAGTGAATCCTGTTAGGAAGCTATTAATTAAATGCTAACCCAGGACAGCAGAGGCCTGATTAGATCAGAGATTTTACCTATTTTCTTAGCAGTATTTGTCAAACTTCTTCTGTGTCTGCCAGGTACTTTGACAGACCTTGAGACTTTTGATTTTTTTTTTTCCTCAAAATGTTTTTCATGGTCTTTTCTTCCTTCATATTCTCACTGGGACCATCTTGGGCAAAGCTCTCATATACAGTTCATGCTCGAGTCCCTAGAGCCACAGTCGCTATGGACTCCAGGGTTTCTCTCCAGCCCAATTTGTTTTGTGTATCACTGACAAAATAATACTTGTGTATGACCTACATCATTTCATTTTTCCTTTAAAAGCTTCATTTTCTCCCCTACCAACCAAGTCCTAACTCCTTTTCTGAATTTCAGTACCCTCAGCCTGGCTCTAGCCTAACTAATTCAAAATTTTGCCATTTTCTAATACAAACATGTTAACAGTTTGATGTCCTTAGAGCATGCTCATTCTGCCCCCATGTCTCTCCTCATGTAATCTCCTTGCTGGAAAATATTCTCTGTATTTTCTTATTCAAATTCTTCCATTGTTAAATTTCAGCTCAAAGTTCATCCCCTCCCTAAATTCCTCTATTTCTTCTTAGAAAAGATTATCGTCTTCCACTGCTTTTCTATTTCCATGGTGTCTCATCCTTGACTGGGGCTTCCGTCCCCATAGTTTGCCACAATGTGACTGTATGAGAGCCAGCTGTCCTGACCAAGGCAGGAAGAGAAATGCAAGGGGCAGTAGCAACATCTCTTCTAGCTGAGTCAGCCCCACTTAAAGAGCTCTCCCAGAAGCCCATCCAATAGGTTGGCTCTCCCAGAAGCCAACTTCCAATAGGTTGTCCTCTTTGGTTGTCCCTGGATATAAGGGAATCATTTTTAGATAGACATATTCAGAGTGTCAATGTTGAACAAGTCCAGAAGGCACTAATTATAGAGAACACAATACATAAAATAGAACAGAACATTCGATACTTTGATCTAGGTGATGATGACACAGCATGTGTATATAAAAAACTCATCAGGCTGTGGCCAACAGACACATGGAAAGATGCTCAGCATCACTAATCATCAGGGAAATGCCCATCAAAACCACAGTGAAATATCATCTCACACCTGTCAGAATGGCTAAAGTAAAAAACACAAGAAACAACAAGTGCTGGCGAGGATGTGGAAAAAAAGAACCCTTGTGCACTCTTGGTGGGAATGCAAACTGGTGCAGCCATTGTGGAAAAATAGTGTGGTTCCTCAAAGTAAAAATAGAATTACTATGTGATCCAGCAATTTTACTACCCAAAGAATATGAAAATACTAGTTCTAAAAGAAATATGCACCCCTGTTTACTGCAGCACTATTTACAATAGCCAAAATATGGAAGCAACCCAACTGTCCATGAATAGATAAAGAAGATTGGTATACACACACACACACACACACACACACACACTAGAATATTAGTCCACTATAAAAAAAAAAATCTTGCCATTTACAACAACTTGGGTGGAACTAGAGGGTATAATGCTACGTGAAATAAATGAATCAGAAAGACAAACACCATATGACCTCATGCATAGGTGGAATTTAAGAAACAAAACAAATGAACAAAGAAAAAAGGAAACAAACAAAAACAGACTTTTAAATATAGAAAATAAACTGATGGTTACCAGAGGGGAGATGAGTGGGGGGATGGGTGAAACAGGTGAATGGGATTAAGGAGGGTACTTGTCATGATGAGCCCCTGGTGATGTATGGAAGTGTTGAATCACTATATTGTACACCTAAAACTAATATAACACTCTGTGTTGGGGTGCATGGTTGGCTCAGTGGGTTAAAGCCTCTGCCTTCGGCTCAGGTCATGATCTGAGGGTCCTGGGATTGAGCTCCACATCATCAGGCTCTCTGCTCAGCAGGGAGCCTGCCTTCCCCTCTCTCTGCTTGCCTCTCTACCTGCTTGTAATCTCTGTCTGTCAAAAAAAAAAAATCTTTAACACTTTATGTTAATTATACTGGAATTAAATTTTTTTGGAATTAATTTTTTTGAAAAGTAGAATACATGAAGGAAAAATGAGCTAAATATTAAGAAAATACTGAGAAAAATAGAAACATAATTGAAAAAAATTATAAGGATAAAGAGAATCCGAATAAACTGAATAAAATTGATCTAACATGTTTCTTGTATGTTGCTATGTAATATCAAAAAATACAACTTTTTTTAACTTGCCATTGGAATACTTAGATATCTGGCTCTATATCAGGCTATGGAAAATATCAATAAATGAAAAAAAATAAAGACTACATTTACTTTTAATAATTCCTTCTATCATCACTAGTATGTATTTTGTATATTTTTTAAATTTTTTTTAAGATTTTATTTATTTATTAGTTAGAGAGAGAGAGAGATCGAGCACAGGCAGACAGAGAGGCAGGCAGAGGCAGAGGGAGAAGCAGTCTCCCTGCCGAGCAAGGAGCCAGATGTGGGACTCGATCCCAGGATGCTGGGATCATGACCTGAGTCGAAGGCAGCTGCTTAACCAACTGAGCCACCCAGGCGTCCCTGTATTTTGTATATTTTAATGCCTTTTAAAGATATGTTTATTCCAATTGCATCTTCACTATAAACACTGAATGTTATAGATTGAAACTATAGTTCTATGTAATGCTTTTCTCCAATGCAATACTTTTTTTTAATGTTAATAAAATTACTTGTTTTCCTTTTGTATCACTTACTTCATGTTTTATTTTGTTTTGTTTTATTTTATTTTATTTTTTACTTTGAGGGGCCATATAACCTAGTAATTAAGAGCATGTATTTTGAAATTAGTCTGGCTAGATTAAACTAAAAGTTCTACTTCTTGATAGTTCTGAAACCTAAAAAAAAAAAAAAAAATAGTCATCAGGTTGATCAGTCTGTGTATGTAAGGTTAGTAAACTTTATACTTTACTGAATGTATCCTATACTTCAATTTAGAAAAATTAATGCCTCTCTCCCCCAGAGTTGTACAGTATGGTGACCTGGGCACATTGCTACAGGTAAAATTCGGATTATGTTCTTAGAAGGACATACGGAAGAGTGAACATTGCCTTAGGTATCTAAATGTCTTTGTCAAAACTATTGGACCTTTTGTTGAAGGTTGTTAATACTTTCAACATGGAAACCTAAATTGGGGGGGCTTGTAAGGGGGTTTTTTTGTTTGTTTTTGTAAACCAAAGTTGTAAAATATCACAGTATATAATGTAATATATCATAGGGGGAAAATCAATTTAAATGTGGGAATTTTTTATATGTCATCTTAACCTCTGGTATAAAAAATTGTTAAAGATTTTCTTTGTATTTGATATTTAGTAGATAGTAACTTGAAATATTTCAGCAAACGTGAAAGTATCAGCTTTGAAAAAAAAATACTGCATGCTAATTTTTACTCATCCTGTAAGTGAAAACTCAGTGTATACCTTTTGAGTGCTTGTGTCCTTTATATAGTAGAAGCAACAAATAGTTATATCAAGTCAGTACCAAAAAGGATTCAGAAAACTAGTTTCCATAAAATCAGTATCCACTTTGGGTAGTTCTAACTTGATACATAAGAAGTCAGTAAATAAAACTGATCATAAGAAGTTAAAATACAATCTATATTTTTAAATGCTTGCAAATATTTAAATAATTTTTTGAAATTTTCTTTTATCCTATTTTAGAAAAAAAAGTAAAAATAAGCATGCAAATCCATTTCATTGTTATGGTAGAACTATCAGAAAATGGATGACATAGGATTGGCCTGCCTTTGTATGACGTGTCTCGTGTAATTTAAAATATACCATAAATAGAAGCAATTAGGAAATGGCAACATCTTAAGCATTAATTTCTCAGAGTCTGGGTTAATTGATGTTCAATCGTTTTTAAAGAAACTTTGTGTTTTTCTTACTTAGGTCCATCCTCAGCAGCACCGGCTTCTTTTTGAAGTATTTGATGAAAATCGGTTGGTAAGTTACATTGCACTGGTGGCGTGAAACAGGAAGCAAGGGTCTCTCTCAGTAGAGCAGCACATCGTGGGCTGGGAATCCCTGACGTGAGAGGCGACTTAAGGGGGTTATGGAGGCTCTGCGCAAAATGCAGAGGTAGATGCAACTTTTTCCCCTCTTTCCTGGTGCTGCTGTGTACCCTTCCACTTTCCTCCCAAGTACCTCTCTTTCTGTCACTTCTCCACAGATTGCAGTCTTACTCAAGGAAAGCTGGCCTCTTTGTCCCACCTTCCGTCACTCATGCTCTGTGCGCTGGTGGGTATGCCCAGGCTCAGGGAGCCCTCTCCCTGAGCAGATTTGCCTCATTCCCTCCCTCCACCCCCACTCTTTACAAGGAAGACTGTCCCCTTGACACTGATAAAGTCCTCTAAAGGATGGCCAGCTCTTATGGGGGGGGGGCAAAAGTAAGCCTGATTTTATTTTTATGAAAAGATAGCTCTAATTCCTGATTTCCTAAAGGCTCTCTTGAAGTTCTATTCTTTTTCTAATTTTGTCTCTTAGGAATGCTATTTCAGATCTTCTTCTTAGCATCTTATGTGTATATTTTAAGCCTGTAAGATTTGAACATGAAGGTGGAAGAACAGTGTTATATATTCAAGGCATATCAGTTATTAAGAGACAATCATTCACTTTTTAGCTAAGAAAGAAACTGAATTTGGGCACCTGGGTGGCTCAGTGGGTTAAGCCTCTGCCTTCGGCTCAGGTCATGATCCCAGGGTTCTGGGATTGAGCCCCGCATTGGGCTCTCTGCTCAGCGGGGAGCCTGCTTCCCCCTCCCCAACCCTGCCTGCCTCTCTGCCTACTTGTGATCTGTCTGTCAAATAAATAAATAAAATCTAAAAAAAAAAAAAACAACACTGAATTTTTAAAATTTGTTTTTAGTGTCGGACTACACAACATATTTTTCCCCCTCAAGAAATGATAACTATAGTAGTAATGGAAGATACTGCAAATGAAATCTATCTATTAGCAATTGTAATAAGCAAAAGTGCTTTTTTATTGCCAAAGGAGACTTCATCACTAACTGCAGTTGAGCTTTTTAAGGCTGAGTAACATGACAGATGTTGCCATTTGGCTATCAGAATGGTCAAGTGCAGGGTTTTTGTTTTCTGTTTGTATTTTTGCTTTTTCTATAAAATAGAGATTTTTCCCTCCCACTGTCTCTACAGATCTTCTAGATGGGACCAGGTGAAATTCAGTATTTGTGTTTTTTAAACCATGAAATAAACACGCAAATAAGTACATATAATATAAATCCTTACTTTATTTCTGTTTTTTTAAAGATTTTTTTTTTTT
>RCUC01154349.1:0-49817 GCA_003697995.1 Taxidea taxus jeffersonii
GGTATCTCAAAAGACTCCAAATAGCAATCTTGAAAAAGAAGAACAAAGTTGGGCATCATGCTTCCTAATTTCACAACTGATTAAAAAGCTACAGTAACCAGCAAAGTATGGTTCTCGCATAAAGATAGACATATAGACCAACTGAGTATAGTAGACATATAGACCATATAGATATAGATATAGAACATAAAGATATAGATATAGATATAGAACATATAGATATAGACCATAAAGATAGACATATAGACCAACTGAGTATAGTAAAAAGCCCACAGATAAGCTTTGCATCTATATGGTCAAATGCTTTTCAGCAAGGGTGTCAAGACTGTTCAGTGAAGATAAAGCAGTCTTTTTTCATCACATTGGTTTTCAATACAATTATTGGTCTTTTCAATAAATCCAGTTGAGAAAACTGGATATAAACATGCAAAAGAATGAAGTAAGACCCTTACTGCACACCATCAACAACAATTAGCTCAAAATAGATCAAAGAAAGATCTAAAACTATAAAACTCCTAGAAGAACACAGAGAAGAAGAGTTTCATGACATTTGATTTAGCAATGATTTCTTGGTTACACCACTAAAAGCCTTCTGTGTATCAAAGAACACAATCAAGAGAGTGAAAAAACAACCTACAGGATGGGAGAAAATATTTGCAGATTATGTATCTGGGAAGGGGTTAATATTCAGAACATGTGAAGTTTAACAACAAAATAACTGGATTTAGAAATGCAAAGGACTTGAATATGTATTTCTTCAAAGAAGATATACAAATAGTCAGCAAGTACAGCAAGTATATAAAAAGATATTCAATATCACTAATAATTAAGGTAATGCAAATCAAACCACAATGAGGTAACATTTCACATCTATTAAGATGACTATTATTAAACAATGAAATAAGTTGGCAAGGATTTGCATAAATTGGAACTCACATGCACAGCTGGCGGAAATATAAAATGCTGCAGACCCTATGGAAAATAATTTGGTGGTTCCTCAAAAAATTAAAAGTGGAGTTACTATATGTCCCAGCAATTCTACTTCTGGATACACACACACACACACACACACATCAAAAGCAAAGTCTTGAAAAGATATTTGTACACCCATGTTCTAACAGCATTATTTATAGTAGTCAAAATGGGAAGCTACAAAACATCTCTACAGATGAAAGGATAAGCAAAATGTGGTACATCCATACAATGGAATATTATTCAGCCTTTAAAAGGAAGGAAATTCTGATGCATGTTACAGTACGGGTGAACGTGGAGGTCATTATGCTAAATGAAATAAGTTAACACAAGAAGAAAAATACTGTATTATATGAGATAGGTAGCATAGTCAGATTCATATTAACAGATAGTAGAATGGTGTCTATTAGGAGCTAGGTGAAGGGGAAAATGAAGACACATTGTTAAATGGATATAGAGTTTTGTTCTGCAAGATGAAAAATTTCTGGAGATTGGTTGCACAAAAAGTATATGTATATACTTGACAGCACTGAATTAAATATTTAAAAATATTTAACATACAGGTGTCTGGGTGGCCCAGTCAGTTAAGCATCTGATTCTTAATTTTGCCTCAGGTCATGATCTCAGGGTTGAGAGATTGAGCACCCATGGGGCTCTGTACTCAGCAGGGAATCTACTTGGCTCCCTCTCCCTCTCCCCACATTCTCTTTTTGCCCTCCCCCCCAACTCATGCTCTCTCTCTAAAATAAATAAATAATCTTTTTAAAAATATTTAAGATAGTAAATATTACATTACATGTATTTTGCCACAATTTTTAGACGAGATCGGGGGCGTTCAGGGTGGTATGGCCGTAGACTGCCACAATTTTTAGAAATGATTGAAGGACTTCAAAAAGCACTTCACAGAAAAGTTATTATAATGGCAAATAATTATATAATTTATAAATTATAATGGCAAATAAAAATACTTTTAAAGATCAAATTAACTAGTAATCAGGGATATGCTAGGTTGCAGAAATTGGGAAGTTTGACAGTACTAAGTGGTGATGGGATTGTGGGATACTGGGAACTTTTATACACGACCACTCCTAAAGTGTGTGGGCTTCTAAGCGAATCCATTTGTCAGGGACTCTATGTAAACAATTAGATCAATCCATTATCAGTTAGTCACTGCTATTCTGGCAACTCAGCCTCATTCAATCCTGAAAATGAAACACTGTCTCAGTTGGCAGAAGCAATGCGCTGACCAGGCCAACCCTTGAAATGGAGAGCCCACCTTGGGGTCCCATGATAGCCTCAGAAAAAGCAGTCTTGGAACTTCTCCTGTGTAGATGGGCAGGTATGTTGGAATGGGGGTTAAAGAGGCAGAGAACACCCTAAAGAAGTGAACTAAAACTTGGAATGCTCTCTTACCCAGACAGCATTCTTGGTCCAAGCCAGTCTTAAGCACTATAGAAGTTAGAAAATTTTCAGAAATGTGGTCCAAAATGCACAATCCCCGGTGATACAGGCCAGGGCAGAGACTTCTTGCCTAGGTATAAAGACAATACTATTTTTTTTTTTTGTCAGAGAGAGACAGAGAGAGCACAAACAGGGGGAGCAACAGGCAGAGGGAAAAGCAGGCTCCTGGCTGAGCAAGGAGGCCAACGTGGGACTCAATCTTGGGACCCTGGGATCATAACCTGAGCCAAAGGCAAACACTTAACTGACTGAGCCACCCAGGTGTCCCAAGGCAGTACTGTTTTATATACTGCTGTAAATAATGTGTGTGTAAGATGTGTATATGAGATGCTGTAAAGAATGCATCAGTATAATCACTTTGAAAAACAATTGGCTTTTATCTTGTCAAGTTAAACATGTACATTACTTGTGACTTAGTTCTACATGTGTATACTAGACAATTTCTTGCATATTTGTTGTAAGAGTCATTTATAAGGCTATTCATTCCACCACTAACATTTCCATGATCTACACTTATATACAACAGCATGGATGAATCTCAGACATATAATGATGAATTAAAAAAACAAAGTCATTCAAGATTATATATAGTATGATTCAATTTTTACAGTTACCAAAAATCAAAATTAAAAGTCTAATACACACATGTATATATATATATATATAGGTATATATAGGTATATATATACAGATAATATGTAGGGGGGCAATTGAAGGAAGCACGAAGAATTCACAAGTAGATTCAGAGATATTGGCACTGTTTATGTTTTTAAGCTGATTGGGGGAATATATAGATATTTATTTTACCATTAAGTTTCATAACTTATATATGCCATATATTCTTTTTGTGTATTAAATATGACATTTTCCACTTAATTTTTAAAGGCAAAATAAGTAAACTTTTAAAAAATCATTTAACCAAGAAATTCCCAAACATATTTGAGGACAGGACACTCTTTCTGGGGAACCTTCATTAACATGCCGAACTAGCGCCCTTGGAATGCTTTAAGTGCTGGATTTGAGAGTAAGCTCGGCTTTATTAACGTAGTTTCCCAAGACAGCAGGCTGGGATGATGTGTGGTTTTTATGCCTCCTCATTTCAATAGCAATGCTACCCAGTAGGGGACATATTCAGTCTTGTACCTTTTCAAAAATGGGAGAGGAGACTTTTTGGGACTATGATAAATAATCCAAGCCTGATTGTCCTCAGTACTTCATTCCTTTGCTTTTACCTTCCTTGTATGTATAAATTCTTCTCTATTCAGGGAAACATTAGTTCACTCTTAAACAATTAAGCACTTTTAGTGGCTGTCTGCCTAAATCCAATCCATCATGTCCTTGCCCAAAACCTATCTCATCTCAAAACCTAAACTGTGAGTGAGAAATTATGTGTAAATTGCCACCACACCTTCATGGTGAGCAGTGCTGGTGTTTGAAGACCCAGTGATGTCAACTAAGTGCTGGATAAGGGGCTGTTCGGGCTCTTTGATCAAAATGTAACTTAAACTAGTTATGCACAATCATACTCCCACCCCACATGAGAGAAGAAGACCTCCAGGGAATGTGGCAGTCATGTTCTCTTGGCTGCACAGTCTCAGAAATTTGGTTCTTGGCTGAACAACCAATGCTTACTCATTCCCAGTTCAAGTCAACAAATATTTATTGAGATTTATTGAGTGTTGGTTACAATTCTTGGACTGTGTGGCTGAAAATGAAAAAGATGAATTTGAAATCAGACCCATCCTCAAGGAAGTTAAATGAGAGACAATGTTGAAAAAGAAAGAGGACCCAGTTCTCATCTCAGCTCTGCTGTTAACTTGCTGGGGGAACTCAAGGAATTCACTTTGTCTGGGGCTCATTTTCTCTTTCATAAATTAAAGTGTTGGGTCTGGATAATTGTGAAAGTTCCTTCTGAAGTTAAAAACTGATGATTCTGTGAATCTGGTTGAGTAGATTAAATAATCACAAAACTACTTGATTATAAGCTATAAAGATCATCAAATGATCCAGTCCCCAAGGCTTGCACACATGGAAACCAAGGCTCAGAAATATGATGGGACTTGTTCAAGATCACATAGCTACAATATGAGAGAATACTGGAGGTTTGAGGGGAGGGGAGGAGATGTCATTACTGGGGGTGTTTTGGATGCACTGAATTCATTGTTTAAATTGAAATATAGTCTAGAAGGCCAGTGAACAATGGGGGTGTTGAGCTGACCTTTCTCCTTCAGGTATCTCTTCTGTAGAAAAAAGGAGAAAATTGAGCCCAATGTAGGGAATTGCATGATTGTGTCCAAAGGACCATGTTGCCAGACAGGACCATGTTGCTTTTCCTACAGTGAAAGATCCTAAAGAGAACTGAAACAGAAAACGGATAGACATCAAAACATTTACTGTCCCATTAACCATAACCAGTGTTCCTGGCCCTCTTTTTGGCCTTAGCAGTTCAGTAGCATTTACATTCTGTTATCATCTCACTTTGATTCTGCTAATGTCCTCTCCCGATATTAACCTGAGTTTAAAGAAGTATTTCCTTCCCTTCATGTATCCTGCCTACAATAATTTATGAACAGTAATCTTTGCACAAGGGACAAAGTGGGTCAGGTGAGCTCACCACAGGACACTTACAGAGCAATTCTGGAGGAAGGATTTATGGAGTTTTCCAAGATTTATGTGCAAGGGACAGACAAAGAGAGAAGTTATCAAGATTGGACTTGAAGCATTGATAAGTATCAGATCCCAAGGATCTTTCCAGAGATTTTAGAGCAGGACAGGAATTTCTCCTTTGGTACTGGGTTTTGGATCAGTTAGCTATTGCTATGTAACAAACTATCCCAAATTCAGTGGCTTAAAACAACAATCATTTATTAGTATAGGTTGAATATTCATGGGTCAGCTGGTTTCTCCTGATGAGGACTAGGTTTGCTTCATTTCATTTGAGCTTACTCACGTGTGTAAAGGTTGTTGGGGACCAGGGAGCTTTGCTCTGAGGTGGGCTCAGTAGAGATACTTTGGTTGGGCCAGTTCAGGTGGTATTCCTTATCTTCTTGGGATCAGCAGGCTGGCCCAGGCCTGTCTTGCCAATGATGATGACAGAAGCTAAAGAGAACATGCTGAAACACACAAGGTCTCTTAAAGCCTAAACTTGGAACTTACACATGAAATCTCTTCCTTGTTATATTAGCAAAAGCAAGTTCCAGGGCTGAGCCCAGATTTAAGGAATAGGGACATAGATGTCATTTCTTTAGCAGCAACAACTGCAAAATCCTATGGTCAAAATATGGATGGGGGAAAGGTGAAACATTTGAATCATTAATGGAATCTACCACAGGAACCTAGAAAAAGCAATACTTTCCAAACCTTTTTTTTTTTTTTTTTGTAAAAAATCAATAGACCATTTTGAGACGCAAATAAAAGAGAATGCATCCTCTCCCAAGACAAATCTGTGATATTTATGTCTCTGGGTTTATTAATCCTTTGAGGTTTATCCATGGCTTCAAATTGCAAATTCCTGGCTAAGAGGGTCAATATGACTGAAAGGACTAACACTGTATTTCTATTATGGAGAGAAGGATACCTGCCCACATGTGAATCCGGGAATGTCCTCTGAGTCTGAGATGTGCTAATCCATCAAGAGCAGAGATTTTTCTATCACAGGATTAAAAGGCTTGAGATCAACAAGTAGAAGATCCAGTGCCCAAGCATGTTTAGAAGAAAGAGCTCTATGGGGGTGGCTGGTCTAGAATGCACCACACTGAAATCCTCTCGGCAATATTTTCATTAAATATGATACTTTATGAATTCCAACTTTATTGCTTCATTAGCATAGTGACGGGAAGTTATATTTCACTTTTCAAAATAAGATTATTTGTCTCTTTTTAATGGCCTACTGCTTCTGGAGAGGACATAAGCAGGGAGAGGCAGTTGAGCCTACAGAGCTGGTTTTTAAGAAACAACTTCTACAAGCAGAGATTGCCTCCAACTTAACACCCCCACCAAGCAAGGAAAACGTGGGCAGGCCCTGCCAATCTGCCAATGATGCTGCCCCACGTGGTGACAAAGGAAGCTTGAGTCATTCCAATGAACTTGTAAGGATCCCTGGTGAATGAATAGCTTCCCATAAACTCGCATTCGTTTGTCTATTTTCAGTGAATTGACCTTCTGAGTGCAGTAAGCGAAATAACATCCATTTGATTTATTCATCTTTTCTTGGTTAATTAAATCAAAACAGATGGATTATTTATGAAGATGTCATTTTTAAAAGCAGGGAACCTCAACAAACAGATTTAGAAAAACAAAGTAGGAAAGCCTAAGTGGCAACATTCTGTTATTTACCATCTTACACGGGAAACTGCCTGATCTACAAAGCCAGAAGTCAAGGTGGGAATGCTTGCTCCTTCTGGCAGTCATCATGCTTGCCATTCTTTTATGTCTGTATCTGCCCCTGGATCATGAGCATCTCGGAAGGTGGAACCTACACCTGCTTTTGCCCCTTGTTGTATTTCTAGAACGTACCACAGTGTCTGGCGCACAGTGGGTACTCACATTTGTCAAATGAACAAAAAGAATACTTTCTAAAGCTCGTGGAACAGTTCCTTGCATGCAGGAGGCATCTTACTGCATATTAGCTATTTCAACACTAATGAACCTGTATTTATAACTAAGATCACGCTGCTTGGGCTTTGCTGTATTTTCAGAATTCCTCAGGGAAGATAAGGAACTTGAAAACTGTGGGATTGTAATAGTATAATTCTGAGTCAAAAAATTTATAGTGAAGCTAAATTCAACGAAGGATTTGAAATGCAAAACTTGAAAGCTGTTTTCCCACAGAGGCTTTATATGATGAAAATATTTTTTAGGAACTTTTTTTTCTTTTGACTCAGGGTTTAATCAGGAAATTTTAACGTGTTCTATTTTACACAAAAAGTTGAGCTTATTATTAACAATAAGAATATTAATTGATAGTCACTGTGAACCATAATACTGTCTTGCCTTTGGGATGAACAATTAATTATCATCACTTTTTTGTTTTTATTTTAATTAAGCACTTATGCGGCACTTTACATATTTGATGTATTTTATAACCATTAATTACAGAATTAATGCACAAACATAAATTATACATGTTCAGAAAAAAGGCTCATCCTTAAATTACGAATAAAGGAGCTGTTAAGTTTGCATAGTTTGTTCTCTTTGGGGAGAAAATTCTGCTCATATATAAAATAAAAGGCTCAAAAAACATTTTCCTATAGAGAATGATTGGACTAGTAAATGTTAACTAATAGTTTATAAGGAAGACTTCTGGCATATACCAAAAAGTGAATATGGTTTATTTTTTTTTAATATCTGCTGTTTTAAGGAATACATATTCTGGGGATCTTAATGTCTGATAAGCATGCCCCCCTCTTGTGCAGCGGGGTTGCTAGAGGAGAAGTATATTTGCATTTCTCCCTCCTTAATGGAGAATTTTCAGGGAGAACGGAAGAGGAGAATAGAGACATCTTTTCAGCTAAGGTACACTGTGCCATCAGAAGCAGAGGAAAGACCGTGGTTTTGGATGCAGAGATGGGCTGCATGAGGGTTCTGTGTGTGAAACACCGAGAGTCAGGTCCCAGTGTTGCTGAGCTGGGGAGTGTCTGTCATGAATCCAGGCAGCCTGTTCTGAGGACCCGAGAGAAATGGAAGGTCTCAGAAGAGACTGTGCTGCAGAGGTACTGGCCTTATCTGTTGGGAAACAGTCCTCAGAACTACCCTTCCTTCCCAAGCTAATACAAACATTCTGAGAGGTATCTCGTGGCCTGTGGAATAAGACAGTTGGAGGTCTGTCATCGGGATGACTTTGGGCAAGTTCCTCTTCCTCTCAGAAACTCAGTTTCCACATCTGTAAACTAGGAATAACAACTGTATGTACTCCCAAAGGGTTGGTATGAAATGAAATGAGTTAATTCATGTGAAACACTTCAAACAGTAGCCAGTATGTAGTAAGTTCTCAATCGATGTTAGTTATTTTTATTTGTTAGTCTTTGTCATAAAGCTAGGACTTCAGTAAATTACAGATTCTTCTCCCCAGGGGAAAAAAAAAGGTGTATATGTGTCTATACATATATACATGAAAGTATCTCTCTCCCTCATACCACATACACACACACACACATGCATGAACTATCACATACGAAATCCTGTTCATGGACCTTGGTATTCCTGGATTATACATAAAGAACCCATACATAGAGCAGCCGTCATTTCTCTTTTCTTCCTGCTGTTTCTAGGGAGAAAATTTTGCTTCTGTAACTTGTCTGGAATCTCCCCAGGAATAGGAACCTCATTTTCCTTTCTAACCAGTAGGCCGGTACCTAGTACAATGCCAGACATCAGGGTATGTGTTTAATAAATCCAAGTCAAACGAGTAAATGTTGAAAGACTGACTCCAAAGTTAGACCCAGAATTAGCATTTTCCCCAACCACCCCATGCCTAAAGAAAAACTCATGTTTTGATATGCTTTCCTTCTCTTGTAGAAGGTACTCTGAAGAAAAACAAGAACTTTCAACACCTCCACTTGAAGAAGGACATAACTTTCTACCCTCTAAAAACAATCTAAAGCCTACTTCCAAAAAGCTTTTGAACCAGGGATAAACAGTACCCCAAGCATGCAAGCAAACACCACAAAATATCCAAATAAAATGATATTAAATGGTGACGGTGCCAAGAGTGCCAAGGAGCTTAAAAAAGTCGTCTTGGGGAGGCCTTTAAGGGAGGGCTCCCACCAAGTTTCCTGCAGAGGCCTGATCACATGGGCTGGATTTTGGACATGTATCTGCCTCCTTCTCCTGGCCAACCAACCCTTTTGCCAAAACCAACTGGGAAATAGGAATGTCTTCCAAAGAAGTGTGAATGTTACAATTGGCCCTTTATGAGCCTTCCTGGAAGTCCGGTGGTGCTCCAGCCCCCGGCTGGGATTAACAAGCTAAGAGGAGCCTCTGACATGAACCTGGATGCTCTTCCAGGCCATGGCTCAGCCCCTGGAAAATGCCACTGGGACAGATGGGAACAGTTCAAGAAGACAGGGTGAGATGCTGCAGTGGGCCAGACCCCTTCAGAAGAAAGACAATCATGGGGTCACTGATTTGGCATGAAACAAGAGAAAAAGTACCTACTGACTGGTTTCACAGAACAACAGTTGGTCTCTTGTGGTGGAGAGAAATGAGGGGAATTCAACTTCCCAGATGCCCAGATCTGCCCTTTTGGGTCTGCGCCATGTAAGACTTAGGCTGTCCTGAGACCAATATGCTGACTTACTCATTAGTATTTCTCCCAACACTGGACTCTCAATAAAACCCTTGCAAGGTATACTTGTGATTAAGTTCTCAGAATCTGAAAGATCAGACTTTTGTGGCCCATATCAAGCATGAGGCCTTGGACAAAGAATTGACTTAGCTATGTACGGTTTATTCCCATTTGTGATTTCAATCATCGTTTATTTAGCATTGGCTTTTAACAAACATGAGTAAAACACACTCCTTTTCCTTTAGACATGTACAGTCTGGAAAAGGACCATGGATATAGGCCCAAGCAATTGCAATGGCAGAATGTGATGAAGAAAACACAAAGGCCAATGGGGAGCCCAGGGGAAAGGGTGCAAAATTCAATTCTAAAAATCAAGAAGGCTTTATGGAGTAGGAGGTGTTTAAACTGAGCTGCAAAGTGAATCGTGTGAGAGGGAAATACACAGTCCATATTCAGCCCCCAACCTTCAGAAACTCTAAGGATAAATATACACATGATTATGCAGTTACAGTGCTGATATTTACCTGAAAGAAAACATTTGTACACTTAAGACCTTCATCTTTGATAATCACCTAAGATCACGACAACATCTGGCTTATCTGATACATCTCAATAGTCTTGTGTTAGTCACTCAAGAAGAGCCCACTAAGGCATGATAAATGCTGCGTTATCCCCCTGGTAGGGAAGACTCACAGGCAAGAGTTAAGGGTGGTGTTGCTGCCTTTCAGACAGAAAATTTCCACAGCTTTGGAACAATTTCAACATCTTCAATATCCTCAGAACACCATGTTTTCCAGTGGGAGAGTCGGGCTGACCTGAGTTCCAATCCTCATTCTGCAGACGTGGCTTGTGCCATCTGAAGTCGGCTACCACATTCGCTGGACCTGCATTTCCTCAACTGGGAAATGGTGATGGTTTTACTCACCACACAGGGTTGGTATAAAGAGTGAACAGTGATGCTCGTGAAGCCCCAGCACCTGGCAGGCCCACAGTACAGTTTGGCACCCCTTCTAACACATTAAAATTATGACTCTTGATAGGCCCAATTCAAGCTCCCTGTCATGATCCTCTATCTTAGTGCTATTTCTCTCACTTCCTACCCCAACTTCCCCTTGTGTAGAGTATAAACCAAACTTCCTGGATTTGTCTAAGTTTCCTGTAAGCCTCAGGTTTATGGCTGAGTTACAAATGACCACATGGAGGCTGCAGTCACTATGAAAATTAGCTTACTCCCTCCTTCTCTCCCCCATCAATTTCCCACTGGCAGCCACCGCAGATGGTCTTTCCAGAAAGAGTTTCATCTAGTCACTATAATACATTTTTCTCACCTCTAATCACCAGAATTTGAGAGTAAAGAGAGCCAGTGCAGGCCAAATGTTTTGATGTTTATAGGCCTAGATCAAGCTATGAGAAAGACCAGAATTTTGACGGGGTGGGGAGAATCTGCTCCCAGAAAGTTGATCCTACAATGGCTGCATCAGCTCACATCACCTGGTCAACAAATTCGTTAGTGCAGACACCGCTGCCAAGGAACAGGGACCTGCTGGAGATGATCTGAAAGGAGCATCCTTAATTCTTGAAGGATGGACCATGAACACCCTTTTATTAAGCACAACGAGTCATTTGTACTAGTTGGTTAAAAAAGAAAAAAAGATTCATGAGACTCAGTGCAGACCTAATGGATAGGGTGGTGAATTACAAATCTGATGTCTACTGTAGTTTGGTATTTGCCATCCAGACAGGGGCACAGGCCTTCCACTGGCATGAAGGGATGGCCATCAATACACCTTGTAGTTATGGAAAGACACGGTGGCTAGAACTGAGGTAGGCTAGAGGAGTTGGTGAGGTCATGGTTAGAATAGAGCCAGGATTCTGGAAAAAAAAAAAAAAAAAAGAATTGAGTAGTCTGGAGTGTGTTGGGTCTGGTGCGGAGCAGATGGCAGATACCTAAGGCCAGAACCAGACAAGAAGTCAGCATCATGTTGAGAAGACGTCACAGAGGAAGTAAAGTGCTGGAAGAAGGAGCAGTAAGAAGGTAGGTAGTTAGATAGAAGTAATCAGACTATCATGCCATTTCTAGAGGTGTCATGGATCCTATGGGGGTTCTCAAAGATGCTTTCTTCAGCTCCTAGAGGAAAAGAAAGCAAGACATAAGATGCCTAAACAGAGAGAAATAAGATAATCCTTGGCCATTTGTTTACAAATTTCTCCAAATAATCCTGAATCTCCGTGTCCAGCTCCTGTCTGTCACTTAGCTCTGATCATGGGACATTAAACACCAGCCACGGGTCACATCGGTGTGCAGAGCAGAGCCATACATCAGACAGTGTCCTGCACATTTTGGATATGAATCCTGACAGGAAAATCTTTAGCATTGTATGGATTAGTCAATGTAAATTCATTACCTACTTGTCATGACTATAATATAATCTGGCCTGACGGTAAAGACTTGACAGCACGGTGTTAATCAAATCTATGCAAAAAACAATGCATTTCTGTTTAGACTCAACAATTGCTCCTCCTGCCAGATCAGAGGCTGGGGCCTGAAGGGAAAAAAAACAAAGGTGGAGTGGTAGGGATGGTCCTATCCTCAGAAGAGCATCACGGCCCTGATCATTTGAAGTGACCTTCCATTCCCTGCAAACCTCGCACTCTCCGTGCAGTGGAAGTCCGTCCATCTCCAGTTCCCATCAGCGAGAAGTTCACAGATAATAAAACAGAATGTATTCGGCAGGGTTGAACACTTTCTCCCAGGATGAGTCATTACCAGGTTTTAATCATGCCCATTAGGCGGCCATTAGAGTCCTGTCCAGCTTTTCACCGCCAAAGATGAGAGGACAGGATGACTGAAATAGGGGCTGCACCCTACTTTGTGAAATATTCACCATCTGTTCCCAGTTGTAACTCCCTGTGTGAAGCACCTTGGTTTTTGGTCACAGCCATCTTAGATCCCTAGCACCAAACCTTATTGTTTCTCTAGGGTGAGCCGGCCGGGACTTTAAATGGTCAGATTTTGACATCCACTGAAATCAGAGGCAAGCCAGCACCGACTTACCAATCACAAGGCTTCCATTTCAGCAGAAAATGTATTGGAATTTCCGCAGCTTGGAGCATTAAGGAGCCAGTAAGAATGTGGCTTTGAAAGAAACCAGCTCAGCGAAATTGCTATGAACCTGTTTCTCTTCTGCTCTGGAAGCAACTACCACTATAGAACAACAGGGCCTTACAAAGGCAGAGTGAATATTTGAGATTTCTAATGTCTTACCATCTGTGTACCATTCTCCTGCTCTCTCCATTGTATGCTGATTGTCTCTGATTGGACTGTTCTGTGTTCCTTTGTTCTTGTGAAATTCGATGTTTTATTTGAGTACAGAGTAGGTGTTTCATAAAGCTTTGTTGAATGGTGCATTTTCTTTGCTAAGTATTGGAAAACGTTTCCTTCCAGCATGAAAGTTCTTCGTTTTGTCCCTATGTCTAATGCCCTGAAACATTTTACCTATAGTGACCTATTACCCTACCTCAGCCTTTTCATTTATAACCTCTTCATTTAGAATGGCATCTCTACCACAGAACAAAACAAAATAAAGGTGTTCATTGTCCTTCCTTGCTGGATAGGTATAAAATCTGTTCCTCCGGGGCGCCTGGGTGGCTCAGTGGTTAAGCCTCTGCCTTCAGCTCGGGTCATGATCCCAGGGTCCTGGGATCGAGCCCCACATGGGGCTCTCTGCTCGGCGGGGAGCCTGCTTCTCCCTCTTGACTCCCCCTGCTTATGTTCCCTCTCTCGCTGTCTGTCAAATAAATAAACATTTAAAAAAAAAAAATCTGTTCCTCCACTTGTGTCTCTCTTAAACTCAGATTCTAGCCCACGTTAATTTCCATTTTACATTTGCCTACCTTTCTTCCCTGCTCCTACTTAAAGAGTCCCCTTTAGGGGCGCCTGGTGGCTCAGTGGGTTAGGCCTCTGCCTTCGGCTCAGATCATGAGCTCAGGGTCCTGGGGTCCTGGGTTCAAGCCCCGCATCGGGCTCTCTGCTCGGCAGGGAGCCTGCTAACCCCTCTCTCTCTGCCTGCCTCTCCGTCTGCTTGTGATCTCTCTCTCTCTCTGTCAAATAAATAAATTAATTAATTAAAAAAAAAGAGTCCCCTTTAGTGTTCAGTGCAGTAAGATGGGGTGCCTGGGTAAGCCTTTGATCTCTAACTTGATGGCCTCCCCTTCCAGTGTGGGAAGTCCAGCCACCTCAGGCCACTCACCTTCATTTTGCCTCCAAATCTGACCTAAGTGTTCACTACAGGATCAAGAGAGCATAGGAAAAAGGAAAAGAACCAACAAAGAGCTTCTGTTCTGTGCTATCTAGTATTGGGAGTTTGGACAGTGTTTGTACATTGTGGAAGCTGTTGAGGGAGATTCGGAAAAGGCTGGGGAATATCGTCCAACTTGGTATAGGATTCTCCAAGTAATGCATTTCTTTCTTTCTTTTTTTTAAGATTTTATTTATTTATTTATTAGAGAGAGAGAGAGAGAACACAAGCTCAGGCAGACAGAGTGGTAGGCAGAGGCAGAGGGAGAAGCAGTCTCCCTGCCGAGCAAGGAGCTCGATTCGGGACTCGATCCCAGGACGCTGGGATCATGACCTGAGCCGAAGGCAGCTGCTTAACCAACTGAGCCACCCAGGCATCCCTCTTTCTTTCTTTCTTGATCTTCCACTCATATCAGTGACAGAATCATCATGTTATAGGATGTCAAGGACCTTCCTCTGGTTCGTAAGGAAACCAAGGCACAAAGAGGGGAATTCCTCCTTGAGACTGTACAGTAAGTGAGAGACAGTTGTAACACTAGAACTCAGAACTCAGGTCTTCAGAACTCAGGTCTTCTGCCTCCAGCTCTGAGCTCTTTTTCCCAAACTTTTGTAAGGGGTACAGGTTTGCAAGAGCAGGCCCTGGATGACATCTTCTCTGCAGGGCCCAGCACAGCCCCTGGCTCACAGAGATGCTAGGCCAGACCTTGTTGTTGGTAAGAAGTAGTGCCCTCCCCATTTACTCCCTATTCTACCCCAGCTTAGGCTACTTGAGACACTTCCTCATTTCAGCTGTGTGGATTCCCTTACAGCTCAGTCCTTGCCACCATCGCAGACCTGGGCTCCCTTTTTGTGACCGCCTTCCCATGAGCTTGTCATCCACCTTCACTTTGTTTCTCTTAGGTGGGCACTATCAGGTAGTGACTAAGAGCTTGGACTTTAGAATCAAGTTCACCTGGGGGCGCCTGGGTGGCTCAGTTGGTTAGGAGTCTGCTTTCAGATCAGGTCATGATCTCAGGGTCCTGGGATTGAACCCTACATTAGACTCTGCTCAGTGGGGAGCCTGTTTCTCCCTCTTCCTCTGTGCTCTCTCTCTCTCTCAAAAAAGAAAAAAAAAAATCAAGTTCACCTGGATTTAAGTCCCACAGTTTAGCTCAGGGACTTCAGGCAAGTTATCAAACTACTCTCAGTCTCACTTTCTGCATCTGCAAAATGGGTGTTAATAATAACTTTGTGTTCATGGAAAGGTGAGAATGATATTAGATGGGATATTCACTTACACTAAATTGGATGAAGTATGAAGCATGTATGGCTCATGACAAGTGCTCGGAATCTGATAGCTGCTCATTATAATGTGCATCCCTCCTAGACATGGCGAGTATTGCTGGCAGAATTCAGAGCCAGAAAGCTCTATTTGAAGATGCCCCACTGTATCTAATCCTATCTCCTAATACAAGCATTCCATGCTTCCTATAATGTTTTCTCAAATCATTGTGTGCTCAGAGATGTAAATGTATCCTTCCTTTAGTCTACATTTGCCAAGCACCTGCTCTATCAGTTAAGCTGACAGACAGTGGACACTCTGCCTCCAGCCCTGTGTCCTTTAGGGAGCTAAGATAGAGGGTAGTTCACAGATTCTATGACCTGGGGGCTTCAGAGTTGAGCTATGACATTTTTCAGTTATATGGGAGGCACTCTCATTCAGGGAGGGAGTATGTCTAAAGACCTGCCCCCTGGGGACCCCATAAGTTCCCTTTGTCTCCCTCTTGAGGGAGTCTCAGTCCAAACAACAACACATTTACATCTCCTTCACTCTAGAGTGGCCTTTACTCACAGCAAGAATTAGAAGAAAGGAGCTTCTCAGTGGTAGAAAGCGGGAAGTCCTCTGGTTGCTGACCCTGCCTTGGCATGGCAACACCCCACTCCCTCCGTGTGTCATCTACACCTTAACACTTGAAAGTCACTCCCACTATCCAGGTAGACTCAGACTGGAGCCTCCATTGGTTGCAGAGCCCAGGTGGTCAGGACAGCCCTTATCAGAACAGGACAGAAACATTGATTGCAAGATATCTTCAAACCCTGGAAATAAGTCCATTCCAAAAAATAGTGATTTTTGCACTTTATTGTAATTTTGTATATCCACATGAATAATGTGAGCCCCATCAGAACAGGATCACCCTGGCCTTGTATTGATTTTCATCCACAGTGCAGGGCAGAGTAGGCATTCAGCAAATATTTGTGGAGAGAATGATTCCCAGTGTCTAGAGGTTATTTTCCAAAACAAAGGGCTTACTATGTGCTAGGTACCACTGTACGCACCTCACACAAAGTAACCTCTCTATGCCTCAGCTTTCTCATCTGTAAAATGGATGAAATATTAGGACTCATATTTACTGTCACTTGTTATAAGTTAAACAACTTGGCCAAGACCACATGATTAAGAAATGATGAAGCCATAGCTTGAAATCACACAATCTGCATCTTAAATCTTGGGTCTCTGCTAACAGGCTGCAGAGCCATATTAAGGGAGAAGTAGGGTCTGGGCCATCTGCCCTGGGCACTCATGATTCCCAACCCCCACATAGTATGTTCTGGTAAAATAACATTAAATTGACTGTTTTTCTAGCTTGTTGGAGAAAGAACACACACCAAATTGCAAGCTTAAAGGAGGACGTTGGTGCTAGTTTCTTCCATGTGGCAGTCCTATGGAAAACTCTGGATTTGAAGTACTTTGGGGCTCTTCCCTCTTCTCTCAAGAACACTTCCCTCATCCCCATCACAGATACAAGTCATGAGTTAGACTAATCTCTGCAAGCACAGGGACCAAGTCTATTCCATTATCTTTTTTTTTTTTTAGATTTTATTTATTTGATAGAGAGAAAGAGAGATCACAAGTAGGCAGAGAGGCAGTCAGAGAGGGGGTGGGGAAGCAGGCTCCCCGATGAACAGAGAGCCCAATGTGGGGCTCGATCCCAGGAGCCTGAGATCATGACCCCAGCTCCAGGCAGAGGCTTTCCCCACTGAGCCACCCAGGTGCCCCCTATTCCATTATCTTAATAGCTTCATTGCCGAGCCCAGTGCCTGGCAACAGCAAGGGCTAAAAAACAAACCTGCTGGATAAATGAATGAATGAAGGAAGGGAGGGAAGAAGGAAGGAAGGAAGGAATTAATGTGATGGGTGCAGATTGTTTTAAAAGAAAGAACACTAAGTGTAACTATTCAGGGTTCAGAGAGAACAAGCCAATAGACAGAGTTGTGTGTTTTTTTTTTTTTTGAGACTCAAGTTTTGAATCAAATCCCAGAACTCAGATTCCAGAAGAGATGACAAAAATAATTATCATTAAAATTCACATTGACTAGTGTGACTTTTCTTTGGAAATTTTTGGTACATAAGTTTGAGAATGCCAGTTGGGAGGGAAGATTTTTTTTTTCTAATAAAATAGTACAGAGTATTTCAATTATCCCTGGGAAAAGGGCTGTCTGTTTTTCCCTCCTCAGCCTTTCACTGAACTCTGCCTGCCTTGTGAGGAACTATGGGAAAGAGCAAGACGCATCTGCTTCTTTCTTTTTCTCTAATAAAGTTTGTCATTAACTGAAAACTAAAATGCTGTCCTCTCCCCTGCATGATTAATGCCCAGTTTCCCTCTCCAAGTTTGGGACTCTGAGCTACCCATGAGGAATGGACCCGTACTGCCTTTCTCACCCCTCACACACAACACATGTGCAACCCAACACACACTGTGCACATGTGTGCAAGCGCACACCACACACGCTCACAGCCATGCCAATCTGCTCCATGCTTCTGTCACTGTGGGCCAACATGCTCAGCTGATGGAGAGGGAATTTAGCCTCTCTGCCTCTTCTGGGGACTTCCAGATTGTTTTTGTTGTTGTTGTTGTTGTTTGGGGTTTTTGTTTTTTGTTTTTGTTACTGGTGTTTTGTTTTGTTTTATTTTGCAACCTGCTGGTAGCGACAGTGAAGATCAAAGTTACCCTTTCTCTTCTTTGGGGAACCTAGCAAAATACAGAACAGGGCAGAGCTAGCTATCTTGGATAAGGAGGCCATTCCAACCTGCCAGAAAGGACATGAAGAGATAGACTGTTCCAGCCTCTTCCCGTTCCATCTTCTCTCTGAAGCACAGGTAGCATCCCTGATGCACTCCATGAGGATGGGGATCCTTGTCCGTTTCACTTATTGATATGCCCTAGGTCCTTACAAGTGTGCCTGATACTTAATAGGTGCTCAAGAAAGACATTTTGAAATAATGAATAATTCTGGATAGTTTTTAGAAAAATACATCAACTTTCCTCACATATGCTGCCTGGAACATTCCGCCATTTCTACCCCTTCCCAAGGCACAGTGCCATATGCACCTCAAGGGCCAGCATGCTCTCACTTCCTCTTCTCCATTTTGCATAGTTTCCACCCCAGGTGTAGGGATTACTCCCCCTTCCCAGCCCTCATAGCACTTTACCCATTCTGCTTTTCTTAAACAAATGGGCACGCTGAGTTACAATCATGTACTTACATTTTTTGTCCTCCACTGGTAAACTGTTTTCCTAACGAGACATTCCACCTGTTCATTTCCATGTCCCTAACATCTACTAAAATTATTGTCAGTCACTACAGCACAGTAACTGAAATGCTCTGGAGCCAGGCTACCTATTTGCTAACCAGGAATTGCTGGTCAATTTCTAACTTCATTCTTTGTTTCCTTTTTCTGTTACCTGGTGATACTAATGGTATCTATCACATAGTACTTGTCAGGGTTTTAATGAATTAATACATATAAAGCTCTTAGGACTCTGCTTTGGGCAAATTAAGCACTCAATAAATATTCACTTTTACTTTTTATTTAGAGTGGGGCTTATAGTTGACATTTGTTCTAATTTTTTTTTTCTTAAATGGATGTGGGCCCGTCTTCATTTGTTTAGTATTCAAGCAATCTCTCCCCACCAGTAATGCTTGATTTCTGTGACATCATCTCACCCTAAATAAGCAGGCCTTTTTGGTAAAGCCAGTCTGGGTTAGACTTTCCATCACTCATCAGAGAAAGAATCCTAACTATACAAAGTTGATAAACATCTGTTGGACTGAAAAGTTAATTGTTGAAAATCTGCTCTGCATTTTTGGGGGTGGGGGAGGAAGCTAAATCTAGCATTAACAGTGATGTCCCAATAGATTGATGCAGCTAATTAGCCTTGCCCACCAGGTCAGACTCACTTCTATACGCCGTCAGCCACAGCACCTGAGATGTATTTTGCCAAACATTCCTATCCATGAACACAAAACACATTCATACCCACGACATTTCTTGGCCTGTCCAATCAGGAGGGGCAAGTATTGCCAACTTTGAGTCACTTGACTCAGTTGACAGATTAACAGAGCTTGATAGCTAGCAGAGAAAAATAATTAACATTACTAAGTAGTAGACTGTAATGAATTTAATAGAAATTCTAAGTAAAATAGCTAGATGTTCACAGACATTTGGGGAAAGTCGGGATAAATCAAAATGAAACAAGATATTTTTAAAATTTTTAGTCCAGGATTTACAGAGTCATTAACGTGGCATTTGCGACCGGGGACTGTAAAGTACGAAAGACTGTAAGGTAGTTGGACCACAGAACATTTTCTTCCAAAACTCTCTTTTGTATTCTGGTGTTCCTAGGACCAGAGTTTGAGAAATGGTATTCCTAAGACATATCTTGGAGCCAACCATAAACTTTTAGTAATTTTGTTCCTGCTTGCCCCTTTTATAAAGTTTTTTTTTTATTTTATCCAGCCTATTAAATTTCATAGTTTTCATATAAACACTCCACAAATGGTGTCCATATGAGTATGACAGCCTCTGATTCATTTGGGGGAGTAACAGCTATCTTCTCGGGTGGGATAATATCTTTCATCTGTAGAATGTGAAAGACTCTATGGTGTGTGGGAACACTGACATGCCACTAGCAAGATAAGTCTTCCTGCCACCAAAAGAAGTGCCTTGTCCCAATTTAGAGGGGATCTAATTCTTTTTGACAGACTCACGGGTGTGCTGTGTCTGGGATATATTTTCTAGCTCTGGAAATTGGATCCAATCCTTCAAACCAGGATTTCCTTTTAAAGGCCACCCCATGAGCCAAAAAACAATTGGTGGATACTCACTTTTCTTTACTAATAGCATTGTTTTGCTAATACTCATTTGTTGAGTTTCTTTACTTATACTTTGCTTGGAACTTGGCCATTCTGTGACTGGTTAAAAGGAGGCAGCTTTAGAAATGTTGGCTTCCTCTCAATATCCTTCATTTCCCAATTAAATATCCTGGTACTTGTTGCTCCTACGTATTCTTATCGGGAAACTTCTCTGTGGTTTCACATGAAACCACCTATTGCTGCTAAATATTTACAGGCTGCCAGCACTCAATACATGACACGTAACAGACCTAGATGGGACGGAGCATCCTCCCAGCAATTTACGCAATTTTCTTGTTGTGAGTTTCTGATGGAGAAAATATCACAAACAGCAGGAGGAAATCTTATCAACCAGGAAAATGATACAAAAAGATCACTCTCTTCCAAATATCTCCCTCTTCAAGAGAAAATTCAGCCCAATAATACAGAGGTTATTGAAAAAGATATTGTGATTCTTATTTAGATCATGTGGGCAATGATAAAAGAGGCCAAGGAGGTAAATGATGGGCTAAGAAGGTAGATGTTTGCGTCCAACATTGCTCAACATATTTTCCAATGAGCATCAGTTCTGCAGAATATTAATAGTCTTTAATTGAAAAAAAAAATTGGTTAGATGAATTTAGAAAACTTATGGTTAAAAGCTTTTCTTATTTCAGAACTTCTCAGAGCTTTAATACATTAATTATTCTTTACACCTACAAAAGGGAGATGTTCCAAAAAGACAATGTTCTAAACACTTCACATGAATTAACTTATTCTAATCCTCACAATTCCATGAAGTAGGTGGTATTATTACTCTCTTTTCACAAAGGAGAAAGTCAAGGCGCAAGGATATGGCATTTCTTGCCTAGAGTCCCTCAGCAAATAGATAGTGAAATCAGATATTAAACCCAGGCCATCTGACTCCAGAGCTTTTGCTCTGATCCACAATATTATACTCAATAAATATTGAGGGAAGTGTCAATGGACCATGGGCGTAATATCTGGGAAAAGGAATGGCACTGCCTATAAAGTGGTTTTATTGCATGTTTAGAGTAGAGAATCTTCATACTATTTACCCCAAAGATAAAGATGTAGTGAAAAGAAGGGTCATCTGTACCCCAATGTTCATAGCAGCAATAGCCACAACGCCAAACCATGGAAAGAGCCAAGACGTACTTCGACAGACGAAAGGATAAGGAAGCTATGGTCTATATATACAATGGAGTATTATGCCTCCATCAGAAAGGATGAATACCCAACTTTTGCATCAACATGGACGAGACTGGAGGAGATAATGCTGAGTGAAATAAGTCAAGCAGAGAGAGTCAACTATCATACAATTTCACTTACTTGTGGAGCATAAGGAATAACAGAGGACATTAGGAGAAGGAAAGGAAAAGTGAATTGGGAGAAATTGTAGGGGGAGATGAACTATGTGAGACTGTGGACTCTGAGAAACAAACTGATGGTTTTAGAGGGGAGGGAGGTGGGGGATGAGGTGAGCCTGGTGGAGGGTATTAAGAAGGGTACGTATTGCATGGAGCACTGGGTGTGGTGCATAAACAATGAATCTTGGAACAGTGAAAAAATAAAATTAAATAAATAAATAAATATAAAATATCCAAAAAAAAAAAAGAAAGAAAGACTTTTCATGTGACAATCATATCCCTGAGTCTTTCTAACGACATAAGCTTCTCCCACTTACATTATGTCCTTAAGCATACAATGAATGGCATATGGGGGGAGTGTGAATCATGGGGTTATGTCTGTGGTTCTTTCTTTTTTTTTAAATTTTTATTTATTTATTTATTTGACAGAGAGAGATCACAAGTAGATGGGGAGGCAGGCAGAGAGAGAGGAGGAAGCAGGCTCCCCGCTGAGCAGAGAGTCCGATGTGGGGCTCGATCCCAGGACCCTGGGATCACGACCCAAGCCAAAGGCAGAGGCCTCAACCCACTGAGCCACCCAGGCGCCCCTCTGTGGTTCTTTCTTGAACCACAAGAAATACTTTGGATTTCCAGTTGCTTAAGATGTTCTTAAATTATATTCCAAATTTTATGTACTTTTAAAAATTAATAGAATTTATTTTTTTTTAAATTTTTTTATTTATTTATTTGACAGACAGAGACCACAAGTAGACAGAGAGGCAGGCAGAGAGATGAAGGGAAGCAGGCTCCCTGCTGAGCAGAGAGCCCAATGTGGGGCTCGATCCAATAGAATTTATTTTTTAAGTAGATTCAGATTTATAAAGAAAATGAGCAGGAAGTATTAACAGTTCCCACCTCCCCTTCTCCCCAACCCCATAAATAATTTTCCCTATTATTAATATCTTGCATTGCTGTGGTATACTTTCTAAAACTGATGAACCAATATTGAAATTGTCTTATTAACTGAAGTCCATAGTTTATATTAGAGCTCATCTTTTGTGTTATAGAGTTTGATGGGTTTTGACAAATGCAAAATGTCACATATCCACCATTGCAATATCACACAGAACACTTTCAATTATTGTGCTCCAGTTATCAATCCCTCATTCTCTAGCCCCCACCGCCTGGCAACCACCTTTTTCAAAGTATTATTTACTTGGAGTCTCACAGTATGTAGTCTTCACAGATTGGCTTCTTTCACTTTGCAATATAAACTTAAGATTCCTTCAAATCTTTTGTGGCTTGGTAGTTTTTTTTTTTACTGAATATTATTCCATTGTATGGGTGTACCACAGTTTTTTAACCCATTCACCTTTTGAAAAAAATCTTGGTGCTTCCAAATTTTGTCGATTATGAATATAGCCACTATAAACATTCACATGCAGGTTTCCATGTAGATGTAAATTTTTTAAATTTATTTATTTGACAGACAAAGACCACAAGCAGGCAGAGAGGCAGGCAGAGAGAGGAGGAAGCAGGCTCCCTGCTGAGCAGAGAGCCCGATGTGGGGCTCGATCCCAGGACCCTGGGATCATGACCCGAGCCAAAGGCAGAGGCTTTAACCCACTGAGCCACCCAGGCGCCCTAGATGTAAATTTTTGTTTCAATTGGGTAAATGCCTAGAAATGCAATTGCTGGATCATACATGAAAAGTAAGTTTAGTTTTGAAAGGAAGTGCAAGACTATCATCCAAAGTGGTTGCATCATTTTGCATTTCAGCAGCAATAAATAAAAGTTCCTGTACTCCACATTCTTACCAGCATTTGATATCATCAATGTTTTAGATTTTAGCTATTCTAATAGTTGTGTAGTAGCATCTAATTGTTTTAATTTGTAATTTCTAATGACATATTATTTTGAGCATCTTTTCTTATTCTTATTTGCCATTTGTATATCTTCTTTCTTAAAGTCTGTTCAGATCTTATACCCATTTTTAAATTGGGCTATTTTCTTACTGAGTTTTAGGAGTTCTTGGTATATTTTGAAAATATTTTCTCCTAATCTGTGGCTTACTTTTTCATTTCTTAACAATGACTCTCACAGAGAAAACCTTTTTAATTTTAAATCAAATCCAACTTATTAATTTTTTTCTTTCATGGATTGTGCTTTTGGGGTTATATCTAAAAAGTCATTGACAAGCCCAAAGTCACCTAGACTTTCTCCTGTATTATTTTAGGAGACATATTTTGCAATTTATATTTAGATCTGTGATCCATAACATTTTCACAGAAATGTTAATTTCTGTGACTATGTCTAGATTCATTTTTTTTTTTTTTTGGCCTGTGAATGTCCAGTTATTCTAGCACCATTTGTTGAAAAAAACTATAGAGTTTGCATTTAATTGCATCTGATCCTTTGTCAAAGATTAGTTGACTATATTTGTGTGGATCTATTTCTGGGGTCCCTATACTGTTCTATTGATCTATTTGTCTATTCTTTTGCCAATACCACATGGCTTGATTTACAGAACAGCTTTATAGCAAGTCTTGAGATTGGGTAGTGAGAATCTTTCAGATTTGTTCTTCTTTAATATTGTGTGGGCTATTCTCTCTATTGTTTTTCCTTATAGAATTTAGAATCAGTGTGTACCCACAAAATAACTTCTTAAGAGTTTGATTGGGATTCATTGAATCTAAGATCAAGTTGGGAAAAACTGACAGCTCAACAATATTGAGTTTTCTTATCCACAAACATGGAATCTCTCTCCATTTATTTAGATCTTCTGTGATTTATTTCATGAGCATTTTGCAGTTTTCCTCATATATTTTTGTATAAATATACATATATATATGGTTTACATATTTATAATATATGATACATAGATATAGTTGTCATTCTTAGATTTGAAATAGTTAATTTCTCTGTTTCTAGTGCCAATATAAATGACATTGCATTTATAAATCAAAATTCCAATTATTCATTGATGGTATATAGGAAAGTGATTGATTTTTTTATATTTACCTGTACTTGGTATAATTACTTCTTAGTTCGAAGAGTTTTTCTCATGGACTCTTTGGGATTTTCTATATAAACCATAATACCAGCTTCAGACAAAGACAGTTTTATTTCTTCCTTCCTAATTGTATACCTCTTATTTCCTTGCCTTGCCTCATTGCATTAGCTAGGACTTGCAGTACAATGTTAAATAGGGTTGAAGAGGGTTGGTTAGAGGAGACATCCTTGCCTTGTTTTTAATATTACAGGAAAGAACCTGTTAAGCATTAATATGATGTTGCCTGTAGGTTTTCTATACATATGCATCAAGTCATGGAAGTTTCCCTCCATTCCTATTTTATTGAGAGATTTTGTCATGATATTTGTCTATAGTTTTTCTTCTTATACTGTTTTTGCCTGGTTTTGGTATTAGGATAATGCTGACCACATGAAAAGTAATAAGAAATGTTCTCACTAATTCTATTTTTCTAGACAAGATTGTTTTAAAAAAATAGCATAATTCCTTCCTTAGTGTTTGGTAGATTTCACCAAAGAACCATTTGGTGCTTTCTGTTTTGGAAGGTTATTCGTTTCTTTCATTCTGCTTTTTTGGTTGTTGTTTTTAATTTTGCTTTTTATTACCATCATCTATTTCACTACTGCCCCCAACTTGTGGCAACTACCAATCTGTTCTCTGTATTTATGAGTGTGGGTTTTGTTTTGTTAGATTCCACATATAAGTGAGATTATACAGTATTCGTCTCTCTCTGTCTGACTTATTTCAATTATTTCACTTAGCATAATGCCCTCAAGGTCCATCCATGTTGTTGTAAGTAGCAGGATTTCATATATATATATCCCATTTTCTTTATCCATCCCTTCATCTATCAATGAACACTTAAGTGTTTCCATGTCTTTGCGATTATAAATAATGCAGCAATAAACATGGAGGAACAGATATCTTTTTGAGACAGTGATTTCATTTCCTTCAGATAAATACCCAAAAGTGGAATTAATGGATCATATGGTAGTTCTAGCTTTAATTTTCTGAGGAGCTTCCATACTATCTTCCACAGTGGCTGCATCAATTTACATTCCCACCAGAGTGCACAATGGTTTCCTTTTCTCCACATCCTTACAAACACTTGTTATATCTTGTTTTCGGCTTTGTTTCTGATACTAGCCATTCTAACAGGTGTGAGATGATATCTCATTGTGTTTTTTATTTACATTTTTCTGCATTTCCCATTGCTCATTACTGATTCAATTTCTTTAATCGAAATAGGCCTATTCAGGTTATCTACGTTTCCTTGTGTGAGTTTTGGTGGTTTTGTATCATTCAACAAATTGTTCAATTTCATCTCATTTATCACATTTGTGGACATAGAGTTCTTAATAATAGAATTTCATTGCCCTCTTCATGTCCATGGAATCAGTAGTGTTGGCCCCTCTTCCATTTCTGATATTAATCATTTGGGTCTTCTCTTTTTTTTTCTCTTAGTTAGCCTGGCTAGATATTTATCAATTTTATTGATATTTGCAAAGAATAAATTTTTGTTTTCATTGATTTTCCCCACTGATTTCCTTATTTTAATTTCACTGGCTTCTGCTCTAAGTATTTTTTTTTCCTTCTCTTCTTACTTTAGGTTATATTTGTTCTTTTGCTAGTTTCCCAAGGTGAAAGCTTTGGTTATTGATTTTGATCTTTCTTCTTTTCTAATATGTGCCTTCAATGCTATAAATTTCCCTTCAACCACTGTGTTTACTGCCTCCCACACATTTTGATAAGTTGTATTTTCATTTTCACTTGGTTCAAGATATTTTAAAATTTCTGTTGACAGTTCTTTGAACCATGTGTTATTTAGAAGTGTATTGTTTAATTTCCAAATACTTTTATTATTTTTCTGGCTATCTTTCTGTTATTGATTTCCAATTTGATTCCATTGTGGTCTGAGAGACTACTTTCTATTTTTTCTATTTTCTTAAATATATGACAATATGTTTTATGACCCAGAATGTGGTTTATCTTGGCAAATCTTCAATGCATGCTTGAGAAAAATATGTATTTTGCTGTTGTTGGATGAAATATTTTATAAATGCCAGCTAGATTCAGTTGACTGAGGGTTCTATTCTGTTTGAACATATTTATATGTAGTTGACCTCCAGATCTGTCAATTATTGTTAGAGGGGTATTGAAATCTCCATGTGTCATTCATAATTATGATTCAGAAATTCATAATAATAAATTTTTCTATTTCTTGTAAGTCTATCAGGTTTTGTCACATGTATTTTTACTCTCTGTTGTTAGACACATACACATACACAATAAGGACTGTTATGTCTTCTGGGAGAATTAACCCTTTATAATGATAATGCCTCTATTTATCCCAGATAATTTTCTTTGCTCTGAAGTTTGCTTTGTGTGAAATTAATATAGCTACTCCAACTTTGATTAGATTTAACATAGTACATTTTTCTCCATCTCTTTACTTTTAATAAAACACTATCTTCATATCTAAAGTTGGTTACTTGTAGACAACATATAGTTGATACTTATTTTTTCCAATCCACTTTCATCATCTTTTAATTGGTATTTTTAGATCATTCATATTTAAAGTGACCATTGATATAGTTGGCTTAATAACTACCATACTTGTAACTAGTTTCAATCTATTATTCTTGTTACTTGTTTCTTTTCTCATCTTCCACTTTCTTTCTTCTCTGATTTTCATTGAACATCTTATATGATTACATTTTCTATCATCTTAGCACATCAATTATAAATTTTTAAAATTTTAGTGATTTCATTAGAATTTTCAATATAAGTTTACAACTAATCCAAGTCCACTTTCAAATAACATTTTACTGCTTCATGGTTAATATAGGTACTTTGTAAGAGAATCTTCCCTTTTCCTCCCTCCCATTTCTTATAATATTGTTGCCAACATTTTATTTATCCATACGAGACAGTTATTGAATACACTGTTGCTACTGTCGTGAATAAACTTCCACCTATTAGATTAATTTTTAAATAAGATAAATTAAAAACTTATTTTTGCTTCATTTATTTCTTTTCTGGCACGTTTTCTCTTATTAGGCAGATCTGAGTTTCTACCCTATATCATTTTCCTTTCCTCTAAAGAACTGTCTTAACATTTCTTTCAAGGCAAGATGTCCCCTCCCCCCCGCCTTTTTTTTTTTGGTCTGAGAATGTCTTCAGTTATTCTTTACCTTTCAGGCTACGCTCTTTTCTTACTTTTATGGATTTGTAATTGTTAACCATGTCCCTCTATCCCCATCTTCTTGTTTCTTTAAGGATTTTCCTTTTTTTAATTTTCTGCTATTTGAATAGGATATGCCTGGTTGTAGCTTTTGTAGTATTTACTCTTTTGGTATTGTCTAAGCTTTCTGGATCTGAGGTTTTATTGTCTGTCACTAATTTTAGAAATGTCTCAGCCATTATTACTTTGAATTTTCTTCTGCTCCTTTTTTCCACTCACTTCTTCTCTGGTATTCCCCTTATGCATATGTTACATCTTTGGCAATTGTCCCACAGTTTTTGGACATTCTGTTCCTTTTTATTTTCATTCATTTTCTCTTTGTGAAGTTTTCACAAATGTATCTTCAATTTTACCATTTCTTTTCTCAGCTGTGTCCAGTCTATAGATGACTCCTTCAAAGGCACTCTTAATTTGTGTTAGAGTGTTTTTGAATTCTCACACTTCCCTTTGATTCCTTCTTATGGTTTTCATATTTTTGCTTACATTATCCAGCTGTTCTGTAGTATACCTTTTCCATCGGAACCACAGATATTAATCAAAGTTATTTTAAGTTTCTTGTCTGGTAGTTCTACATCTCAGCCATAGTGAGTCTGGTTCCAATGCTTGATTGTCTCTTAAAACTGTGTTTTGCATCTTAGCATGTCTTATCATCTTATCATTTCTTGTTAAAAGTCAGATGTGATATGCTGAGTTAAAGAAACTGAGGTAGGGATGCCTGGGTGGCTCAGTGGGTTAAAGTCTCTGCCTTCGGCTCAGGTCATGATCTCAGGGTCCTGGGATCGAGCCCCGCATCGGGCTCTCTGCTCGGCGGGAAGCCTGCTTCCTCCTCTCTATCTCTCTCTCTGCCTCTCTGCCTACTTGTGATCTCTGTCAAATAAATAAATAAATAAAATCTAAAAAAGAAAGAAAGAAAGAAACTGAGGTAAATAAGGCTTTAGGGTGAATTTTTATGTTTATCTGGCTGGAAGCTATGCCGCATTTGCTGTTTGCTATAGCTGTAGATGTCAGAGGCTAAAATTGCTGCTAGTATCCTTGTCTTTACGCACCCTAATGTCTTTGAGTTTCCTGAGAGACTTCTTAAAGAGTATGAGCCTGGAATTGCTTTCACTCGTAAAGCAGTCTTGTATAGGAACCTAACTGACATGGTGGTAAAGGGGGTATGATAGTATTATACAACCCTGTAATTAATTTTCTTTGTTTTAGTGAGCCTGTGTCCTGGGCTGTGACCTCCAAGAGAGCTGCACATGGACATTTCCATTTTCCTATGTTGAAAGCAAGGGGGCCCTGGAGTGGGGTATATTGTTTCTTTTGGGTCAGTTAGTTTCTGGTAACCCCATGTCATTAGGCTCTGGTAAAGTAATTTCTTCTCTTTTTCTTTTTTAACTTCCTTCCTCCTTCCTTCCTTCTTTCCTTCCTTCCTATCTTTTTTCTTTCTCTCAGTATTTCTTATTGAGGTATAATTATATTGAAGTATAATATAATGAAACACTATATTAGTTTCAGGAGAGCAACATAATGACTTGATATTTGTATATTTTGTGAAATGATGACCACAATAAATCTATTTAACAGTCCATCACCATACATTGTGCCTTCTGTGGTCATCGTTCATGGTGGCACAAAATAGTTTATTTTTAGGGAAGGTCTTTGTTAAGGAGAATGGAATATTCTGGGAGTATTTCAAAAGTGGTTTCTTCTTCACTCCCTTTGCCCTACCAGAAACCCAAGGAGACATTTCTCTGAAGCCTGTGGGACGCCTAGAGGTAAAGCTCACAAAAGTGAATGGTCCCCCACCCTCACCCAAAGACTTTGTCTTTCAAAGTCTATGCTGAGCCTCTAGAAATTTTTAAATTGCAGTTTAAGTGCTCCTACTAGAATTATCTCCATTGGCAGCCTCTGCTCCTGGGCTTCTGCTCTCAGTAAACTATGATTCTCTGTAATCACCTCTTTCTCCAGCTTTCAGTGCAGTGGTTTAGCCTATAACCACAATCCTCTGATGGCCCAAGAAGAATTGCCGATTTTCACCCTAGAAGGTTATTTTCTTGTTGTGAGCATAGGAGTAACAACTTCCACGTTCTAACATGTCAGACTTGAAACCAGAACACAATTTCACATGCTTTGAAAGAAAAAATAAATACTACTGGCACTTCCCACACTTCATTTGCTGTCTATATGGATTAACTTTTATTCCACTAGAACTCCCCACTCCATCTCTAATTAACAAAGAAAATCTTACAGCTCAATCAAGGCCCACCTCAAGTGTTCTTCCACTAATACACAGTGGAGTCTCTTGGTGACACATTTCTGTAGTACTTTATTCCCTACACCATCCACCTGACCCAAACTTTTATTTTGCTTTGACCTTTTTCCAATCATTTGAGGACCTGAACTTTTTCAAGAGAGACCATGGAAAAACCCTTGAGAGAACTAAAACAACCTGGGAGTTGATATCATTTCCTTCTCCTTGAGAGTCTCCTGAGGCCTTGCAGTATGATTTTAGAGACAAGAGATTCCATGGATGCATGGATGCTGACTGTGTTGGGCATGTCCTCTCTTCCTCCAAATTTCAAGCTTCCACTCACCTGTAAGGTGACTTTGTAAGAAATAGAAAAAGGCAGGCATTCCTCCCCATGAGCTTGAGTCTTATCTCTCATACACTAACATAGTGATTTTGTGGGAGCAAGTTACTTTACTACCATCTGCAAGGAAATCTTGTAACACATACACACCTATGCTCTTACACTGTGAATGGAACCCTTTTAGGTATGCAGGCACAGCCGGCACATTCAAACTAAGAGGCCCTGACACTAATTTCTTAAAGCATTTACAAGTGATTTTCAGTCAGAACCATAAAATAGCAGGTATCTGAACCTCTTATATTAGATTTAAATGCTAACATTTATTTCTTTAAATCTTCTCTATGTCCATGTAAATCTTCCCTCTGTTCATTCAATTCTCATCTCTTCTTCAAAACACTGCCTAAGTCCTGCCTTCTCTAAGAGAATTTCAGGGACTCCTACAACCCCCAGTGATCTCCCACATCTCTTAAATTCAACACCACTGATCTATCCCATGAAGTTCATTATATATTGTCTTATCTTGTTCACTGTTATCTCAGAAATGTTAACTTTTCCATCTAAGGAGGCTGGGATGCCCTGAGAACAGAGACAATGCCTTTATCTTTTCTTCTATTCCCCATTGCCTTTATTTGGGAGCACTGAGTGGTCTTTTTGTAAACACATTCTGGTTGGATGATACTATCTCCAGGAGACAAATGGACTGTAGATTGTCTTAAACTTTTATTGCCTCAACCCTTGATGGTTGACTTCTGGAATCTCAGCAATATATAATTCTCTCCATTTTCTCTTTACTAACTTTAGGCCTGGAAAAAGATATAAGCCAATTGGGAACAAAGAAATACCACCCTTGCTTGAAAGGGTGAATGAAACTTCCAGAAAATATAAAAATAAACAAAATGTAAAAACAAACACATAAATAAATAAACTTACATTTTTCATAAGTTTTAGTTGTTTTATTTCAAGGCTATCTCTCACACCATCTGCCTTCTTAGACATCCAGAAAGCAGTGTTTCTAAAATATATGCTTTTTGGGCATCTGGGTAGCTCAGTTGGTTAAGTATTTACCCTTGGCTCAGGTCATGATCCCAGGGTCCTGGGATCCAGTCCTACATTAGGCCCTCTGCTCAACAGGGAGCCTGCTTCTCCCTCACCCTCTGCCTACCATTCTCCCTGCATATGCTGCCTCTGCCACATAAATAAATAAAATCTTTAAGAAAATGAAGTAAAATAAAATATGTGTTTTCTATCAATAAATCTGCCAGTCCATCAGAATTGCTGAGCCCTGCTATACTAGGCCCTGAGAGAGACTAAATGCAAGAAATAAAACTGGGCTGAATGTATTGTCTACCCTCAGCAAGGCTCCAAGTCTGGTTGGTGAGTAAAATCAAGCTCATAGAGCACAGCGAATACAGGAGAGTGAATGTGATTGAAGTGCTGTGCAAGAGCTCAGAGGACAAGAAACAGAGGGGAGCTAGAACAGGCAGAGGGAGCTGGGCTTGGACCTGGGTTGAGACCCAGAAGAGGACTTGGAAAGCAGCAAAGAAAGTTTGTTACATTTGGCCTGGAAAAGACACCAAAAAGCCAAGACACAGAAAAGAGGAGTGGGGATATGTGCTTGAATCCAATAGAGGATACATTTATAGTAGCACTGGGAAATTAAAAGAGCTGCAGGAAGGGGTCAGATTTGTAGAGGGCTTCTTACAGAAGCTATATATTAATCACAATCTTTTTTATCTGAGCGCCAACTTAAATTTGTTTAAGCAAAAAAAAAAAAAAGAGAGACAGAGAGACAGAGAGAGAGACAGAGAGAAGAAGAAGAAAGGAAAAGGAAACAGAAAAAGGAAGGGAGGGAGGGAGGAAGGAAGGGAGGGAGGGAGACAATAAAGTAACTTATTAGCATCTATATCTTCAGACCCCTGGATCCAGGTGTTCAAAGGTAATGTTATCAGAAATATCCTTCTGCAATTCTAACTGTATTCTCCTCTTTATTAAATTCATCTTTACATGGTGGCAAATGGTTACCAGCACTCCACGTTTTCATTTTATCAATTCAGCAGTCACAACGGAATGGGAGCTTCTCCTTTGTAATGACCCTAGCAAATTAACCCATGAGTGTCTCCATGACACATAGACTTGTAGCATGGATCAGTCTCTTCACCAGTTACTACAGCCAGAGGGATGTAGTGCTTTGCTTGGCCTGCTTGCAGTGTGCATTCCTAGAGTCCCAGGAGGGAGCCTTCTGTGCCCAGACCACTTGAATTGTGTGTCAGGAAAGAGAAGAGATGGTTCTCAAAAAAAAAAAAACAAAAAAAAAAAAAAAAAAACTAGGAAGCCATTTGTATAAAAGGAAATGGGTGCAGGGCAGGAAACTCTAAAGGAAAGCAACCTTAGAAAACTGAGCAGAGGGCAGCTTATGAAGCAGACATCAGTAAACAATTGCTAGAATTCAGTGGAAGCAAATCAGAGATAACGGGGAGGAGAACAAGCTGGACAGGAGCACATAGGAGACTTTGAAGCATGGAGTCAGGCAACTGATTCCATCTAGCAATGCAAGATGAACCCCAGTACTCTGAGATCAGTGGACTTTGCTTTTCTCTTCTTCTTCTCAGTGCTGTCCATTGTCATAGTCACTAGCCATACATGGCTACTTAAACTAAGATTAATTAAAATTAATTAAAATTAAATAAAATTAAAAATTCAGTTCTCACTTGCACTATCCATATTTCAAGTGCTCAATAACCACATGTGACTAAGAGCTACCATATGATAAAGCACAGAATAGAGTATTTTCAGCACTGCAGAAAGTTCTATTAGGCAGCGCTGGATTAAACTATCACGTCCATCATTTCAGTTAATTTTCTCAAGAAACATATGTGCTCAGATATCACATTTTTCTGTTGCTGTTCAATTTAAAATAATGAGAAAATGAGAGTAGAATTATTCTGTTAATGATAGAGCCAATATAGAATCTCCAACAAGAGGCTTAAGCTCAAACCTGAAATTCAATTAAAAATGTTGATTATCTATCCATTGCTCCACCTAGCCCCCCGTGTGCTCTCTTTTTTCTTTTCCTCTAAGCATGTCTTGTCAAGTTGGAAAATAAGTTGTGATTATTGGAAGCCAATCAGGTTGATTAACAGACACCAATTAAGTACTGAAAGGAGAGAAGAATATGATAGTTAATTTTGGCTTTGGAGCTCCATGGCCCTCAGCTGGTATTATGCAGAGCTCCAGTAGAGTTTTAGGAAACAATTCTCCAATTGCTTCTGTCAGTAACCCATCATGCACCCTGGATGGCCCTGAAAGCATGCTGGGAAACCTGCAGTTCTGGGCCTGAATCTTCCTGTACCTGAGAACAAATATTTACAATGGCCACATCCCCAGATCGCACCGTTGGTTTCCTATCTTAAGGGAAATGTCGTGCTACATAAAGGACATCCTTCAGGTTTTATAAACGTAGTAAAGAGGATTTTGGAATGAGTGTAAGGGCCTATTTAACCAAAACGGCTCCATTTCGGTTGAATAGCCATTTTGTTGTTTATGCAGTAAACTTAAGTAAAACTTAAATGAATCCTGCCCCCCCCCCCCCCCCCCACCCCGGCCCCGCAGGTCACTTATGTAAAACAAGTCCGGAAAACCAGTCCCAGGTAACAAAGTCCAAATACAAGGGCAGGTCAGGCTGGTGGAGGTATTCAACCAGTGAGGCGCGCATACTGTCTCCCTAGCTACCAAGGTGTATGGACCCCGCCCTTTGGGTGCCAATTCCGACCAAGGTGATAGGCTAGTTCAAATGTCTATTATAGGGTAAATTGTAATTCAATTGGTCACTTATGTGTGACACAGCCTGACTGTGCAATTTTCTCTGTGTCATTGGCCACCTGTGCGTGGACAGGCCCAACCACATGGCCTTTGCCCTTAAAAGCCAGTCTGTAAGGCAGAGAGGGGTCGCCTCTCTTTGTAAGAGACGGCCCTGGCCGGTCAGTTTGATTTTGATGCTTGGCGCGAAATAAAGCTTTGCTTGACCTTCGCTTTGTATCAGTTTTGCTCCTTTGATTATGGACCCAACAGTGAGTCTGAGTGTCCAGCAAAAGAGAAAAAAGAGGGCAATGGGATAGCAACCATCATTTACTGAGCTCCGGCTGTTGGCAGACTCTATGCCAGAGACATGACAACCAAGGTCTTTAAGTACCACACACATGTGGGGATTATGTAGGGATGTCAGGAAGGGGTTATGCCCAATGGTACTGACAACGAAACTGAGGCTTAGCAAGGTCAAGCCATTGTATGAACATTTCAATTTGTCATTAAGTAACGTAGGTGGGATATAAACCCCATCATTGGCTGATACCAGTTTCAAGTTCTTCACCACCTTGCACTCCTGCAGTATTTGCTGTAAGACGAGCAAGCCTGGCCCTTTGGTTAGGACCACCTCCTCCACTTACTCAGTCAACACACACTCCAGTTGGTAAGTCCTAGGATGCTGGGCAATGCTCAGATTGGAGGTTTGTTTGTAACAAACCTTTGCCTGGGGTATATAGGTAAGGATCTTGGCCCACTTCTTGTTCCCATGTATTCATTGAGTCATTTTTTTCCAGCAAACAGTTATGGAGAATCTATTACACATCAGGTGCTGGGGATATAGAACTGAATAAACAAATCATGGACTCTGCCTTCAAATAGCTCATGATATCTTATGCTATATAGATATTTCAGTCAACTATTACAAAGCAGGGAGGCAGGTTAATGATAGAAGGAAACACAGGATTCTATGCAGTGTCCCAAAAGTGGAAGGAGAAGGGAGGAGAAGGGAGAGGAAGGAGCAGCCAGGAGCTGGCAACAGAGGGATGAAATTAAAAATAATAATAGACTTGAGGCACCTGGGTGGCTCACTTGGTTAAGCACCCAACTCTTGGTTTCAACTCCTTTCTTTACCTCATTTCCATTATCTTGGCTTTTTCCTATCTTTTTTCTATACCATTTATCAAAATTTTGTTTAAATCTATTTCACTTAGTATTTTGTAATTTAGTCTTCATTTCTGAAATAATTTTAATTGTTTTTTGCCCCTCCCCTTTTTTTGGTTCAACAAACTATTCTTTCATTTTTTCCCCTGCTTTTTAAAATTTCTTTCCATTTTTTGTTTTTTGAATTTCTGATTCAAGGTGATTTGTTATATTCCCAAATGCTTGCCCGTGTATATTTGACTTAATTTTGCAATGTTGTCTTGTAGGGTTTTTTTCTTCATGACTTTTTTTCTTTTTCTTTTCTTTTCTTCCTTTCTTTTTTATTTTTTTTTTTTTGAGGACAATTTTTATCAACTGAAATTTGGTGACTTTTGTTTCCTGATTTTTAAAAATAGCTTTGAATAGACTTTTTAAATGTCTTCCCTTGATTTTCAAAGTTTGGTTTTTGTTTTTGTTTTTTGTTTTTTGGGTTTTTTTTTTGGTATTTAGAACATTTCTAATTCAGCATTGCCCTCTTCTGCCAGTATAGCAAAGTCCAATTCCTTAGTAGAGTTTGTGTGTGTGTGTGTGTGTGTGTGTGTGTGTGTACACACATGATGTAGGGAGATGTTCTGTGTCCACTATTCATTGGGTTTTTGCTTGTTTATTGTCTGGAACAACCTTAAAATTTTCTCTTTCACCATTCAGTTGTCAAGGGGGTCCTCTCCCTTCCTTTTTGCATCTTCTCCCTGAAGTCATGCCTTTCAAAAACTTCCATTTCAAGTCAGGTGCACTTGCAAGCACCTTTTTTTGACATCAGTAATCAGATCTATCAATAAATACTTTTAGTATTTTCACATGTAAATTGAACTTTGACTTTCTGGCTGTGGTTTTAGAACAATTTATGTCCAGCTTTAGTTCCCATCTTCTCTTTTTCTTATAGTTTTTCTCAAATTGCCTTTGCTTATCATAAACAGATTATGGTGAGAGTCTGAGTGAGAGCTCACTGAAATCGGGTGATTTTTACTTCTGTAATTATCCTTAAGTTTACTAATTATCTGTGTGCTAGTTATACTGAGATTGTGACTTTAGTGTAGTTTTATTTGTTCTTCTTGTTGTTCTGCATTATTTTTACAGGTTATATGGCTTGTGTAGCTCTAGGTAGCAGCTATTATTTTCAACTACCCAAAAGCTCCCCATGTAATATTGTACAACAACACTACAATTTTATTATCTAAGACAAAAATTTTGAGGCAGTTTGAGCAGTATACCCCAAATCATGCAGCTGGCAACTGACAGAAGCTGAGAACAATAGAGTGTAGTGATAAGAGCCCAAACTGTAGGATAGAATAAATCTGATTTTAAGTACTGGTGTTCTAGCTGTGTGATCATCTACAATTTATTTAACTGCTCTAAACCATCCATATCCACATTAAACAAATGGAGATTATAGTACTTACTCCTTGGTTCTTCAGTGCAAACTAAGAGACAACTTTTTAAAGTCTCAAATATAATACAACTCAATATAAATAAATGGAAGTCTCTCTTCCCAAAAATGTTCTCTTTACAACTTTTTTTTTCCAGAGTTCTGCAATATCCTCTGCCAGTCCTGTCAGAAAGAATTTTGGCTAACCCAATCTTGACTTGCTCCAGGGAAGAGTTAAGTTCAACCTAGCATGTGAGTATGAAACATGGCTCTCATATTTTTAAAACATCAAAAGTAATATGTCAGATTCAGAAGGGAATTTCAGAATGGTCTACTCTCCCATTGGATGCTTCAACTGCTCCAAAAGATCACAGCAATTGGTTATTCATTTCATTTTTTCATTTTGTGGATCTCCAATTACAAATAAAAATAATCACTATTTCCTAAACAGCCTATCTTTTCTTATGTTAAACTGACATCTTCCTCCCTTCAACCTCCATTCACTGGATCACCAACTAAAAGTCATTATAATAATTTTACTTCTCAGTGATCTAAGGGCTTCCAAAATAGATCTGGGTCACTGGAGTTGTTATTTGAAACCAAGCACTCCATTAAGCCTTTCTCCCAAGACTGTGGAGCCTTCATTTTGGTGATTGGTTCTGTTCTATTTGCAGAAATAAGTGGGCTTCTGCATGATTGTCCTTAAGATAGATGATAGGATGAAGATGTTTTCCCCTGTTTACTAAGAAATGCCCACTTTGGATCTTCTCTGGAATCCTGACCTTCCATATGGCACAGCATCTGTGGCAGTGGTTTCTTTTTATGGATGCTAGAGTGCATTATCTAGTTATAGGATATAGACGTGCCCAGCAGGGCTCAGGACCAGTAATGAATGCTATTATTTTTTATTTTCTCTAATGTTTTCTCTTATTAGACATTTTTTAGGATAAGTTTTATCACCCTTGCTCTCATTCTCCCCAATCCTGGCAGCATTTTATTCTATTTGATTGAGTAAGTCAGTTATATAAACTGATGAGTTGCACAGAAACATGACACAAATATAAAGGCAGCTTTCATCAAGCAACTTTTAGAATGACCCCATGTAGTTACAAGTGGATAACATGGAACCCCATTATAGTAGTGAACATAGTAGTAAACATGGCTATGTGTCTAAAAATAGCAGAATATTGTCTAGTTGAGTTGTTACTTGTAGACCTCCCTTACCCATCATGATTTCACCACTTCACCACTTCAGGCCCCATGTCATACTTTCTTCATCTAGTCAACACAATCACCAAACTCATAAAGCATCTGCTATTCTAACTTCCCCAAACCAGTGATTATCATTCACAAAACTGTGGTATTGATAATAGCAATAGTAATAATAATAATGATAGATTGGTTTTAGTGAGTACTGTGTGTCTACTGAGTTAAATGCTTTGTATTCATTATTTAATTTAATCACAAAAGTCCTGTAAGTATTTCATAGACCATGCCTTTTCCTAAATTTACCTTAAAATATCTCTTTCTCTTCACCAAGCTTTTTGAAAGAGTCTCTACTTCATGACTTTCTTTTGCAGCTGATTGGAACTTGGCTCCTGCCCTCACCATTCTGTTAAAAATTCTTCACCAAGAATCATTTTATGGACCAATTATTATCCTATTGGACCTTTCTTGAAGACTGATGTTGTTGACCACTGCCTTGTTCATGCAATTTTCTAACAAGTATTATTATCCCCATTTTACAGATGAACAAATCAAGGCTTCCATGTGTTAAATAATTTGCCCAAGGTCATACAACTAGCAAGTCAAAGAGCGAGGTTTTATAGAGAGTTCAAGTCCTTTGTCTCACTAGACAATCCCATATCTCAAAATTTAAACTGCGTAGTTCCTTAACCAACTTTACTCCAAAGATATTCACTTCATTTCTGTGGCTCTTCTTTAAGATTGAGGTTCCAAGATCTTAAACTAAAATTATGACTTTCTTCTCACAACAATCTTTAGGTAACCATACTTCCTTGAATGATGTTAATCTCTCCAATTCCTCAATCATCTTTTCCCTGATCATACTGCTATATTTTCCCTATTTACCCAGCACCAGATACAGAGTCAACCAGTCACTCTATTTCTGAATAGTTGCCCTCTGCTGAGAAAGGATATCATTTCAGCAACATCTTCAGTGCTCCTACAATTAATATTCCCATTCATTCCCTTTATCTCTTTCCCTAAGTCCAACACTCCATTTCTGCCCCCTTTACTTTCAACAAATGATGGAGCCTTTTACTTCTTCAATATAATAGAGGTCACAGAAGTATGAAACAAGCATATTTATCTCACTTTTCTCCAAAATTATTTTTATTCATCCTCATCTTCCTACACCTACACCTCAAAATTAGCTGTATGTTAGAATCCCATCAGAAAATTATAAAATTCCCAGGGCGCCTGGGTGGCTCAGTGGGTTAAAGCCTCTGCCTTCGGCTCGGGTCATGGTCCCAGGGTCCTGGGATTGAACCCCACATCAGGCTCTCTGCTCAGCGGGGAGCCTGCTTCCTCCTTCTCTCTCTGCCTGCCTCTCTGCCTACTTGTGATCTCTGTCTGTCAAATAAATAAATAAGATCTTTAAAAAAAAAAAAAAGAAAGAAAATTATAAAATTCCCATAACCCAAGCAGAACTTTAGACCAAATAATCCAGCATCTCCTGGAGGTGGGATCTAGACATTGATATATTTTTAAAGCGCCTCAGTGGATTCCAATAAACAGCCAAATTTGTGGACCACTGCTCTAATTTCGAATATTCTTATAGGAATGTCCCAAACCAGCATGATTATAAGGGCTAATTGTGATGTTTATTAGACATTGAAATCCCCTGGTCCCTCTGGTGGATCTTCTAAATCTACTAATTTAGAAGTTCTGAACTGGGAACCAGGAACATTTTTTCACAAATACTCACAGATAATTCTTGTTTATAGGGTAATTTAGGAAATGTCATTCCAAACTTTTCTGTATTTCCTCCCTGATATATTCATTCTCTATCGGCTTTTCTTTTGAGCTCAAATATCTTTAAGTATTTTTCATTCTTGATCATCTTCCATCTGCTATATATCTTCCTAAAATTACAAACATACCTCTCATCTCCTTTTATCATCAAAAGTCTTGACAGTGTCTCCCATTCAGTTTCCACCCGAGGATAATCTGGCTTCTATCCACACTGTTTTTCTAACTCAGGATTGCCAAGAATTACCCCAAAGGCTTTTCTGTTCTGTTTGGCTTTCAACTAAATTCATGTCCTTGTAGCATTTGCCATTAGCCATCCCCCTAGTCTAGAAATACTATTCTCCCTTGATTTTTTTCCTACTTCCTTGACCAGTCTTCTCCTGTCTTTTTTTAGTGATTCAGCCCTCTCTGTCCTCCCCATTAGTATTTTTAATAGAATTCTATTTTTCTCACTGTTCTCAGCCACAGTCTCTTTGGATGTTCTTATCCGTTCTGTGGGCTTCAAACCATAGCTACATATGGATTAGTTTCAAAGTTATATGTCCAAAAAAATGCAAAAAGAGAGGAGGACCAAGATGGAAGAGGAGTAGGAGATCCAAACCTCATTGGATCCCAGGAGTTCAGCTAGATAGTTATTAAATCATTCTGAACACCTATAAACCCAACAGGAGATCAAAGAGAAGAAAAGTAGTGATTCCAGGGACAGAAAAGTGATGACTTTCTGGAAGGTAGGATGTGCAAAGTGAATCCAAGGTGATATATGTGAAGAGAAACCAGGGGGGGAGGGGATAGCTCTGGCAAGCAGTAGAGCAGCCGAGCACAAAATCAGAACTTTTGGAAGTCTACTCCATGGAGTCTGCTCCAGAGGCTAACCAGGGAGTGCAACCCTCATGGGGACAGTGTGATCTCAGGTCTCTCAGGGTCACAGAAAGACTGAGGGTACCTGAGTGTGGCAGAGCTGCCATTTATTGGAGTGGGGAAGCCAGCAGCAGAGATGGAGCTGAGGAGGGGCTCTCAGCTCAGGGTTAACTTAAACCATGATCCAAGGCACAGTTGGATCACTACTATTCAAGCAGGGACCCCACAAGTGGCAGACCCGGAGAGACTCACCTTCCTCCCACAGGGGGGTGGCATGGGAGTATGGCAGGAATCTGCTGGGTTTGGAGACTCAAAATAGGGCCATGTGCTGGAGATAGAAATGCTCAGTCACAGGCCAGATGAGCTCAGAGAACAACCAGAGACCAGGGAGACGGGAGTGATTGAACGCTTTTCTCTGAGGGCACAATGAGGAGTGGGATACCGAGCTCTAATCTCCTCCTGGCTGGAGATTAGGAGGCTGCCATTTTCATTTCCATCCCCCAGAGCTCTATGGAAAGCGTTCAGGGAGCAAAAGCTCTGGAACAAACCCAAGGAGATTACTTAGCCTGGCCCCTGGCAAGGGTAGTGCAATTCCACCTCAGGTAAAGACATTTGAGAATCACCACAACAGGCCTCTCCCCCAGAAGATTAGCAAGAACATCCAGCCAAGATCAAGTTCATCCATCAATGAGAACCAGGGAACTCCAAAGATAGGGGAACTACCACATAGATTACATGTTTTTTTTTTTTCCCCATGATTCTTTAGTCTTTCAAAGTTAAATATTTTAAATTTTTTATTCTATTTTTTAAAAATCTTTCCTCTTTCCTATTTTAACCTTTTAAAACTATTTTGTCTTATCAATACCTTTTTAAAAATCTTCTTTAATTTTCATTGTTCTAGTCATATTCTATCCCTTCCTTGTATTTAACCTTATTTTTTTGTATACATATAAGTTTTTCTTTCTTTAAAATTTTGGGATATGTTTTTTTTTTCTAACAGAACAAAATATACCCTAAATCTAATGTATGCCTTTGTTCTCATCTCCAGCCTGATCACATTCTTTCCTCTTTTCTTTTTTTCTTTCTTTTTTTAACCAACTTCTTATTGTAACAGTTTCTTTTTTAGAAGCTTTTTAAATATTCATCGTTACAGTCATATTCCACCCCTCCATTCTGTTTACCCTTACTTTTGTGTGTGTGTATATATACATACATATATATATATATATATATATATGTTTTTCTTTCTTTAAAAGTTTGGGAGGCACATTCTTCTAACAGACCAAAACACATGCAAAATCAAGTGTGTGGCATGTGGCTTTGTTCTATTCACCAGTCTAACTAACTAAATACACACACACACACACACACACACACACACACACACATATATACATATTTTTTTTTCTTTTTTCCCCTTTCTTCTCCCCTGGTTTTGCATCTCTTCTGATTTGGTTAATGTATGTTTTTCTGGGTCATTGCTACCCTTTTAGTATTTTGTTCTCTCATTCATCTATTCTTCTCTGGATGAAGAGATAAGACAGAAAAAGTCACCTCAAAAACATAAAAGTAACAGACCAGAAAGGAGGAGAGACAATATACAATATACAGTCACCTTACAGGCACTATACAGACAATATATACAATATACAGACAATGCACAGTCACCTTACAGGCAATACAATGTCACTAAAGTCATATCTTTCAATAGTTACCCTGAATGTAAGTGGGTTAAATGCCCCAATCAAAAGACACAGGGTATCAGAATGGATAAAAAAACAAGACCTATCAATATACTGTCTGCAAGAAATTCATTTTAGACCCAAAGACACCATCAGATTTAAAGTGAGGGGGTAAAAAAATAATTTACCATGCTAATGGACATCAAAAGAAAACTGGGGTGGCTATCCTTATATCAGATATATTAGATTTTAAGTCAAAAAAGTATAAGAAGAGATGAGGAAGGACATTATATCATACTTAAAGTGTCTATCCAACAAGAAGATCTAACAATTTTAAGTATCTATGTCCCTAACATGGGAGCAGCCAACTATATAAGCCAATTAATAACAAAATAAAAGAAACACATCAACAATAATACAATAATAGTAGGGAACTTTAACACCCCCCTCACAGACATGGACAGATCATCTAAGCAAAAGACCAACAAGGAAATAAAGGCTTTAAATGACACACTGGACCAAATGGACATCACAGATCTATTCAGAATATTTCATCCCAAAGCAACAGAATACACATTCTTCTCTAGGGCACATGGAACATTTTCCAGAATAGATCATATCCTGGGTCACAAATCAGGTCTCAACCAGTTCCAAAAGACTGGGATCACTCCCTGCATATTTTCAGACCACAATGCTTTGAAACTAGAACTCAACCATAAGAGGAAAGTTGGCAAGCACTCAAATACATGGAGGCTAAAGAGCATCCTACAGAATGAATGAATGAATGAGTCAACCAGGAAATTAAAGAAGAATTTAAAAATTCATGGAAACAAATGAAAATAAAAACACAACTGTTCAAAATCTTTGGGACACAGCAAAGGTGGTCCTGAGAGGAAAGTATATAGCACTACAAGTCTTTCTCAAGAAACAAGAAAGGTCTCGAGTACACAACCTAACACTACACCTACATAAGCTGGAGAAAGAATAGCAAAGAAAGTCTAAACCCAGCAGCAGAAGAGAAATAATAAAGATCAGAGCAGAATCAATGAAATAGAAACCAAAAGAACTACTGTAGAACAGATCAACAAAACTAGGAGTTGGTTCTTTGAAAGAATCAATAAGATTGATAAACCCCTGGCCAGACTTATCAAAAAGAAAAGAGAAAGGACCTAAATTAACAAAGTCATGAATGAAAGAGGAAGGATCACAACCAACACCAAAGAAATACAAACTATTATAAAAATATATTATGAGCAACTATACACCAGCAAATTTGACTATCTGGAAGAAATGGATGCATTCCTAGAGACATATAAATTACCAAAACTGAATCAGGAAGACATAGAAAACCTGAACAAACCCATAACCAGTAAGGAGATTGAAGGAGTTATCAAAAATTTCCCAAGAAGAGCTCAGGGCCAGATGGCTTCCCAGAGAATTCTACCAAACATGTAAATAATTAATACCTATTCTCCTGAAACTGTTCCAAAAAAAATAGAAATGGAAGAAAAACCTCTAAATTTATTTTATGAGGCCAGCATTACCTTGATCCCAAAACCAGGCAAAGGCCCCATCAAAAAGGAGATATTATAAGGATATTACAGCCAATATCCATAAAGGAGATATTACAAGGATATTACAGCCAATATCCTTGATGAACACAGATGCAAAGATTCTCACCAAAATACAAGCCAATAGTATCTAACAGTACATTAAAAGGATTATTCACCACAACCAAGTGGGATTTATTCCTGGGCTGCAAGGTTGGTTCAACATCTGCAAATCAGTCAATGTGATATAATACATTAATAAAGGAAAGAACAAGAACCATATGATATTCTCAGTAGATGCTGAAAAAACATTTGACAAAGTATAGCATCCTTTCTTGATCAAAACTCTTCACAGTGTAGGGATTAGAGGGCACAAGCCTCAGTATCATCAAAGCCATCTATGAAAAACCCACAGTGAATATCATTCTCAAAGGGTAAAAACTGCGAGCTTTCCCCCTAAGGTCAGGAACATGGCAGGGCTGTCCACTATCACCACTGCTATTGAACATAGTACTAGAAATCCTAGTCTCAACAATCAGACAACAAAAAGAAATCAAAGACATCTGAATCAGCAAAGAAGTAGTCAAACTCTCACTCTTTACAGATGATATGATACTTTATGTGGAATACCCATAAGACACCACTCCAAAATGGCTAAAACTCATACAGGAATTCAGTAAAGCATCAGGATATAAAATCAATGCACAGAAATCAGTTGCATTTCTATACACCAACAACAAGACAGAAGAAAGTGAAATTAAGGAGTAGATCTCATTTACAATTGCACCCAAAATCATAAGATACCTTAGGAATAAATCTAACAAAAGAGGCAAAGAATCTGTACTCAAAAACTATAAAGAATTCATGGAATAAATTGAGAAGGACACAAAGAAATGGAAAAATGATCCATGTTCATGGATTGGAAGAACAAATATTGTGAAAATGTCTATGCTACCTAGAGCAATCTAACATTTAATCCAATCCCTATCAAAATACCATTAACTCTTTTCAAAGAAATGGAACAAATAATCCTAAAATTTATATGGAACCAGAAAACACCCTGAATAGCCAGAGGAATGTTGAAAAAGAAAACCAAAATTGTCAAAATAATAATTCCAGACTTTAAGCTCTATTACAAAGCCATCATCATCAAGACAGTATGGTACTGGCACAAAAACAGACACACAGATCAGTGGAACAGAACAGAGAGCCCAGAAATGGACCCTCAATTCTATGGTCAACTAATCTTCAACAAAGCAGAAAAGAATGTCCATTTGAAAAAGACATCCTTTTCAACAAATGGTGTTGGGGAAATTGGGTAGCCCCATGCAGAAGAATGAAACTGGAACATCTCATTACACCACACACAAAAATAGACTCAAATGGGTGAAAGACATCAATGTGAGACATCAAAATCCTTGAGGAGAACACAGGCACCAAGCTCTTTGATCTCAGCCATAGCAACTTCTTCCTAGGAACATTGCCAAAGACAAGGGAAGCAAGGGCAAAAATGAACTACTGGGACTTGATCAAGATTAAAAGCTTTTGAACAGGAAAGGGAACAGTCAATGAATCCAAAGACAAACGATAGAATGGGAGAAGATATTTGCAAATGACATATCAGAAAAAGGGCTAGTATCCAAAATGTATAAGGAACTTATCAAACTCAACACCCAAATAACAAATAATTCAATTAAGAAATAGGCAGAGTCATGAATAGACATTTCTGAAAAGAAGACATCCAAATGGCTAAGAGACACATGAAAAAAGTGTTCAACATCACTCAGCATCAGGGAGATAAAAGATCAAAATCTCAGTGAGGGGGAGGAGTCAAGATGGTGGAGAAGTAGCAGGCTGAGACGACATCAGGCAGCAGGAGATCACCTAGATAGCCTATCAAACCATTCTGAACACCTACGAATCCAACAGGAGATCGAAGAGAAGAAAAACAACAATTCTAGAAACAGAAAATCGACCACTTTCTAAAAGGTAGGACCAGCGGAGAAGTGAATCCAATGCGACGGGAAGATAGACCCCAGGGGGAGGGGCCGGCTCCCGGCAAGCGGCGGAGCAATGGAGCACAGAATCAGGACTTTTAAAAGTCTGCTCCAGGGAGGGACATCACTCCAGAGGCTAAACTGGGGTGAAGACCTCGCGGGGACAGCATGGACTCAGGTCCCACAGGGTCACAGAAGGATCGGGGGTGTCTGAGTGTCACAGAGCTCACAGATATTAGAGCAGGGAAGCTGGCTGCAGAGACAGAGCCGAGGTTTCCTAGAGCCATGGTCTATGACATGGGCCGGTGCTCTGTGACACGGGCCGGTGCTCTGTGCGAGGGGTCCCCACAAGATTCAGGGAGACTCCGACCCGGGAGAGCTCAGGGATCTACGGGGTTCGGAGACTCCAGGTGGGACTCTGCCAGAGACAGAGATGCTTGGTCACAGGCTAGGTGAGCTCGGAGCGCTCCCAGAAGCCAGTGAGACGGGACTGATTACGCACGATTTTCTCCAAGCACGGCCAGAGGCTGGGGAGACAGGAGTGATTAAACGCTTTTCTCTGAAGGCGCACTGAAGACGGGCCCCGAGCTCTCGGCTCCTCCGAACCGGAGACTGGGAGGCCGCCATTTTCATTCCCGTCCTCCGGAACTCTACAGAAAGCGTTCAGGGAACAAGAACTCCCAAAAGCGAACCTGAGAGGATTACTTAGCCCGGCCCCTGGTAAGGGCGGTGCAATTCCGCCTGGGGCAGAGACACTTGAGAATCACTACAACAGGCCCCTCCCCCAGAAGATCAACAAGAAATCCAGCCAAGACCAAGTTCACTTAACAAGGAGAACAGCGGATTCTTATCTGGACAAAATGACAAGGCGGAAAAACTCACCACAAAAAAAAGAACAGGAGGCAGGACCGTAGGCTAGGGACCTAATCAATACAGACATTGGTAATATGTCAGATCTGGAATTCAGGACGATGATTCTCAAGGTTCTAGCCGGGCTCGAAAAAGGCATGGAAGACATTAGAGAAACCCTGTCAGGAGAAATAAAAGCCCTTTCTGGAGAAATAAAAGAACTAAAATCTAATCAAGTTGAAATTAAAAAAGCTATTAATGAGGTGCAATCAAATATGGAGGCTCTTACTGCCAGGATAAATGAGGCAGAAGAAAGAATTTGTGATATAGAAGACCAAATGACAGAGAATAAAGAAGCTGAGCAAAAGAGAGACAAACAACTACTGGACCAGGAGGGGAGAATTCGAGAGATAAGTGATACCATAAGACGAAACAACATTAGAATAATTGGGATTCCAGAAGAAGAAGAAAGAGAAAGAGGAGCAGAAGGTATACTGGAGAGGATTATTGTAGAGAATTTCCCTAATATAGCAAGGGGAACAAGCATCAAAATCCAGGAGGTGCAGAAAACACCACTCAAAATCAATAGGAATCGGTCCACACCCCGCCATCTAATAGTAAAACTTACAAGTCTTAGTGACAAAGAGAAAATCCTGAAAGCAGCACAGGACAAGAAGTCTGTAACATACAATGGTAAAAGATTGGCATTAGACTTATCCATAGAGACCTGGCAGGCCAGAAAGAACTGACATGATATATTCAGAGCACTAAATGAGAAAAACATGCAGCCAAGAATACTTTATCCAGCTAGGTTATCATTGAAAATAGAAGGAGAGATAAAAAGCTTCCAGGACAAACAAAAACTGAAAGAGAATTTGTAAACACCAAACCAGCTCTACAAGAAATATTGAAAGGGGTCCAAGCAAAGAGAGACCCTAAAAGTATTATCAGAAAGGAACAGAGACAATATACAGTAACAATCACCTTACAGGCAATACAATGGCACTAAATTCATATCTCTCAATAGTCACCCTGAACGTAAATGGGCTAAATGCCCCAATCAAAAGACACAGGGTTTCAGAATGGATAAAAAAACAAAACCCATCAATATGCTGCCTACAAGAATCTCATTTTAGACCTGAAGACACCTCCAGATTGAAAGTGAGGGGGTGGAAAACAATTTCCCATGCTAATGGACATCAGAAGAAAGCTGGGGTGGCAATCCTTATATCAGATCAATTAGATTTTAAGCCAAAGACTATAATAAGAGATGAGGAAGGACACTATATCATACTCAAAGGGTCTGTCCAACAAGGAGATCTAACAATTTTAAATATCTATGCCCCTAACATGGGAGCAGCCAACTATATAAACCAATTAATAACAAAATCAAAGAAACACATTGACAAGAATACAATAATAGTTGGAGACTTTAACACCCCCCCCACTGAAATGGACAGATCATCCAAGCAAAAGATCAACAAGGAAATAAAGGTCTTACATGACACACTGGACCAAATGGACATCACAGATATATTCAGAACATTCCATCCCAAAGTAACAGAATACACATTCTTCTCTAGTGCCCATGGAACATTCTCCAGAATAGGTCACATCCTGGGTCATAAATCAGGTCTCAACAGGTATCAAAAGATTGGGATCATTCCCTGCATATTTTCAGACCACAATGCTCTGAAGCTAGAACTCAATCACAAGAGGAAATTTGGAAAGAGCACAAATACATGGAGACTCAACAGCATCCTTCTAAAGAATGAATGGGTCAACCAGGAAATTAAAGAAGAATTGAAAAAAAACATGGAAACAAATGCTGATGAAAACACAACGGTCCAAAATCTGGGGGACACAGCAAAGGCAGTCCTGAGAGGAAAATATATAGCGATACAAGCCTATCTCAAGAAACAGGAAAGGTCTCAAATACTCAACCTAACCCTACACCTAAAGGAGCTCGAGAAAGAACAACAAAGAAAGCCTAAACCCAGCAGGAGAAGAGAAATAATAAAGATCAAAGCAGAAATCAATGAAATAGAAACCAAAAAAACAATAGAACAAATCAATGAAACTAGGAGCCGGTTCTTTGAAAGAATTAAGAAGATTGATAAACCCCTGGCCAGACTTATCCAAAAGAAAAGACAAAGGACCCAAATAAATAAAATCATGAATGAAAGAGGAGAGATCACAACCAACACCAAAGAAATACAAACAATCATAAGAACATATTATGAGCAACTCTATGCCAAAAATTTGACAATCTGGAAGAAATGGATGCTTTCCTAGAGACATATAAACTGCCCAAACTGAACCAGGAAGAAATAGAAAACCTGAATAGGCCCATAACCAGCAAGGAGATTGAAAGTCATCAAAAATCCCCAAACAAACAAAAGCCCAGGGCCAGATGGCTTCCCAGGGGAATTCTACCAAACATTTAAAGAAGAATTAATTCCTATTCTCCTGAAACTGTTCCAGAACATAGAAATGGAAGGAAAACTTCCAAACTCATTTTATGAGGCCAGCATCACCTTGATCCCCAAACCAGACAAGGATCCCATCAAAAAAGAGAATTACAGACCAATATCCTTGATGAACACAGATGCAAAAATTCTCACCAAAATACTAGCCAATAGGATCCAACAGTACATTAAAAGGATTATTCACCACGACCAAGTGGGATTTATTCCAGGGCAGCAGGTTTGGTTCAACATCCACAAATCAATCAATGTGATACAATACATTAACAAAAGAAAGAACAAGAACCATATGATACTCTCAATAGATGCTGAAAAAGCATTTGACAAAGTGCATCATCCCTTCCTAATCAAAACTCTTCAAAGTGTAGGGATAGAAGGCACATACCTCAATATTATCAAAGCCATCTATGAAAAACCCACGGCAAGTATTATTCTCAATGGAGAAAAACTGAGAGCTTTTCCGTTAAGGTCAGGAACACGGCAGGGATGTCCATTACCACCACTACTATTCAACATAGTACTAGAAGTCCTAGCCTCAGCAATCAGACAACAAAAAGAAATTACAGGCATCCAAATTGGCAAAGAAGTCAAACTATCGCTCTTTGCAGATGATATGATACTATATGTGGAAAACCCAAAAGG